>PVIU01025859.1:0-22986 GCA_004026605.1 Ondatra zibethicus | reverse complement strand
AAAAGACTCTATAATTTTCATAAAGCTACGTTTAAAGTCAATTTCTTCTACTTCATCTGGGATAGGTTGCTCGGGCTTTCCTGTTCCATAATCGCTGGATTCTGGTGTTATCATGTTGCTTTTCAGGTTGTTGGACGAATTCTTTGATTGGCGCCTGCCCATTTCTTCTGAGAGTTGCCCGCTCTGCTCCGTTCGGCTCAGCTTGGTTCCCGAGCTCAGGTGCAGCCGGGACAGGGTCCAGATGAATCCGCGGAAGCTGGTTGGGCGAGGTTCCCGGACCCAAAGGCAGGCCTACTGAGGGTTGCCCGCTCCTCTCTGCTCGGCTCCCTGGGACAAAGGAGGCCCCCTAGCAGGGGACTCGCCCTTCCCCCAAGGCCTCAGCCCGGGTGGGCCGAGCTCAGGTGCAGCCGGGACAGGGTCCAGATGAATCTGCGGAAGCTGGTTAGGCGAGGTTCCCGGACCCAAAGGCAGGCCTACTGAGGGTTGCCCGCTCCTCTCTGTTCGGCTCCGTGGGACAAAGGCAATTCTTCAATATTTTGAGAATTTAACTGCCCCTGTATCAGATGTTCTAGTGCCTACATTTTTTTCTGATATCAAAGGCCATTTTTCATCCAGACAGGTTTGTCCATTAACCATTTTAAAGGTAGGATTTTACCTTTGAAAGGCCAACAGCTGTTGTGTCCTCTTATGTACAACCTGAACAGTCAGTGACTGGTCTTAATAATACTTTTTAATATTTTCTTAGAAGCATTCTTTAGTTTATTGTTTGTTTCTGATAGTGGAGAAATGTTAATATTGGTTTTCCATTGCTGTAACAAACAATGTCCCCATAAATTCATTGCTATGTTGATCACATATGGCTTTATTTTTTCTACTTGTCCTTTTGGGCCTATATTCTCAATACACTTTGTACTTTGCTTTATGTGAGATAAAGTTCCAATCCTTAGAAGCTGAATATTTACCTCCTGAAGAGGCCAATCTGGATGCCATGATTTTGTTGAAAGCATTGTTAAATCTGCTTCTATGTCTACTAAACCTTCAATTTCAATGATAAATATTTGTATTTTTAGTTTTGTTTCTGATAATTTAAAGACATTTGCCAAAATACTTGTTTTTTGGTCTCTCCTGAATTTTTTGATTCATCTGCTGACACTATTCTGTCCTTGATTACATCTAGAGTAGTGTTGTTTTAAAAAAACAGGCATTAAATCTTTTAATTGCTCTGTGGAAGAGTTTATCTGATGCTGCCAAAAGTGATTGAATCAAATTTGATGTTGGGGTCTATGGGAGGCCCTGTAGGGCCTTTCCTCATGGCAAAGGGTTACCGTGCCTGTCTCTTGTTGATCTTTATTCATTATTTCAATGCCGACCTTTGCTACACTTTCTGCATCTTCCAGAAGCTGTGGCACTTTGTTAGGATTATATCTAGATAAAATCTTGTTTCTAGAAATGTCTTACTTACAATCCTGTTCAAATGACCTTGCTTAACACAAATAAAATATCTGTCATTTTTATTTTTCTTAAAAGGTTTAGAAATTACTTCTATCAGTTTAGCACCAGAAATGTCGGATCCAATATGAACCATATTTCTAATCCATTCATCTATCAGTGTCCATCTTGCCTTTAAAGGCCTAATCACCCTTTTGCATTTTGAATTAGCATTCTCAAGGGCTAAAGTTTCTATTAATATTTGTCTGACTTTTGAATCTGAAACTATTCTCATCACAGGTGAAGACAATCTTTGCAAAAAATCAGTGAAGTCTTCTTTTGGGTCTTGTATACTTTTAGTAAATGACTCAGACCTCTTTCCTGATTCTTCTACCTGGTCCCAAGTTTTCAAAACTGCTAAATGACACAGTGTCAAGGTGTGATCAATAGATTCAAGTTGCCTTTGTAATTTAGCATATTGACCTTCACTTAGAAGCTGATATTGGGAAGTATTGATACCAATAGTTATATTTCATTGTTCTATGGCCCTAGCTTCATCTTTCTACAATGTTTGCCATTGTAACTAAGGGCCAGCCTTATCACCCTTTCTTTTGAGCCACCAATCAATTCCTTCTCTTTCTCCCTCATTTTCTCTCATTCTTTTCTCTCTACCCATTATTCCCACATATCCCTCTACTGCCTATGTATTGCCCATTCAGCTTTTTATTAGACCAATCATGTACCTTAGGCAAGCAAGGTAAAACAAATGCAGTATAAACAAATGTAGCATATCTGTACTACATATCATTAAACAAATATAATACCTTTACAAAGTTAAAGTAATATTCTGCAACATAAATAAATGTAGCACATCATTATATAATTAAAGTAATATTCTATTTCACAACAACCAACTTCTAATATTGCTGTTGCCAAATTTTTTCAATCTTGGAGCATAATTCTGATTTGAGTTGCCCATGAATTTAACATCTACTTCACATAGGGTGAATGCATACCTTAGGAAACAACTGCTTCCTTAAATCTCCTCAAATTTAATGTTTCTGTGGAATTCAATTTCAGAGGCCACAGAAATGTACAGCATATGGCAATTGATAATTCAGATGTCAATCCAGCAGAGGAGTGACTCTGATGAAGGTTAATCCAGTCCAGACAAGGCCTGCAGGACTATCTGCTCTGGAAACTGTTGCTCATTTTTGCTAAAGCAGCTTGGTGTCTCCCCAATACCTGCCTTGTAGTATGTAATCTTATGTGATGTGTATATGTACTCTCATGATTACATTTCAATTTTATGGGCACATATATCTGTGGGTGGTGAGGAAGATGAATTTGCATTTATCTATATAATTTTGATATATAGAATACATGCTTCATAGTTAGATCTATTTGTTCCATGAGGACTGTAGATACTTAAAAGCCTGATTTGTTCCCTTTTACTCAGACTAGCTACACACAATCATCTCACTTTCACCTCAGATCAAGTTCAAACTAGACTAAAGGCTTTTTGTAAAGAGAACACAAGTTTAAAACTTACAGCTATGTACAAGGTCAGAGTTGCAGATGTCCAACCTAGGTTGCTATGCAAAGCACCCTAAGAAAACCATGCCAAGTCTTTGTTTGCCAGTCTGCTAACAATAGACCTATGTCTCAAAGTTTGTCATTGGGCACTGTGCCCCGTCTGGTCATGGTCTTACTCCTATAACCTGGGATCCTTGTGCTGTCATGGCAATGGCTCAGCTCCTTTTTCATTTACTTTAGGAATGTGCTTTTGACCAATGAAAGTTAACTCTTGTAATATTTTTATTGCTTCAGTGTTTCTGTAAGAAGAAGAATTTTAGGTGAGAGGAGAAAAAGCTAGGAAGAATTAGAAGTAGGATAGGAGAATTAGAATAGAAGTAGAGCAATAAACAGACTTATTCAGAAAAACAAGTGTGAGACAGCTTGTTTGTCCTCAGATACCCAAGGAAAAAGTCCTTTTTGCTTGTAGCTTCCAATCTAAACCCTGAGGAGAGTCTTGGGGATCGACCACAAAGGCCTTTCACAATTCCATTTAATTTTTATATAACATTCAGGGTGCTGTCACCTGTAGGTAGCTTTTTCCTAGTAGTTGGATGAACTAAGGTTGGTTTTCCAACAACCTTTGTTAGTCCCTCTTCAGTTTCATCATGCAGTGTCATGGTAGGTTCATGTCTAAATTCCTTTGTCTGTTTCTGAGTATTTTTCTTATTTTCATTTATAAGACTTGCGTCTTATCAATCTACTTTATACATTCGGCACAATTTGTGACTATTAAAGATAATAGATGGATTACAAGACTGATAATAATTATTATCAATATTATGTCAACCTTAGTTAAGTCATTTTTCTTTTCATTATCTGCTTCTATTTTCAAGTCATCTGAAGTAATATTATCCAGAGTCCTAACACCCTGTATTATAATTTTACTCATTCTTAAGTTGGGAAAGAGTTTTGCTCTTAATATTATTTAACTCTCTTGTTGAGGACTTCCCAGGTGTCTTACCAAATCTGAAAGCTTCTCAGTTTTGTCTGTAGTTGGCATGAATTCTTTGTACATGTGGTCGTGCTGTGCATTGGAGTCTCAAATGTAATATTTTTATTCAACAGTTTTTTGGTTTAATTAATGAATTACATAAAATACTTAACGTGTTTTCATTTTATATGTCAGTGAAAGTCATATATATACCTTATTTTAATTATTGTTGTCTAACAATTTGTCACTGAATGTGCATTCATTTATCCATTTACTCTTCCTTTTTTTGCTTTTAAAGTTTTCTTTTCAGTGTTTTTAATTGAGCTATATATTTTTCTCTGCTCCCTTCTCTTCTTCCCCCCGTCTTTCTACCCTTGCCCTAGGTCTGCATACTCCCAATTTACTAAGGAGATCTTGTCTTTTTCTTCTTCCCATGTAGATTAGATCCATGTATGTCTTCCTTAGGGTCCTCTTTGTTGTCTAGGTTCTTTGGGATTGTAATTTGTAGGCTGGTTTTTCTATACTTTATTTCCAAAAGCCACTTATGAATGAGTACATATTATATTTGTCTTTCTGAGTCTGGGTTACCTCATTCAATATGTTTTTTTTCTAGATCCATCTGTTTGCCTGCAAATTAAAAGATGTCCTTGTGCTATGATTGAGTATCCTTTGGGTATATACCTAAAAGTGGTATTGTTGGGTCTTGAGAAAGGTTGTTTTCTAATTTTCTGAGAATTTTCCATACTGATTTCCAAAGTGGCTGTATCAGTTTTCACTCCCACCAACAATGGAGGAATGTTCCCTTTACCCCACAACCTCTCCAGTATAAGCTGTCATCAATATTTTTGATCTTGGTCATTCTTACAGGTGTAAGATGGATTCTCAGAGTTGTTTTGATTTTTATTTCTCTGATGGCTAAGGATGTTGAGCATGTCCTTAAGTGTCTTTCAGCCACTTTAGATTTCTCTGTTGAGAGTTCTCTGCTTAGGTCTATACCCCATTTTTATTGGATTATTTGTTCTTTTGATGACCAATTTCTTGAGTTCTTTGTATATTTTGGAGATTAGTCCTTTGTCTGATATAGGATTGATGAAGAGCTTGTTGTAATTTAGACTAGCTGTCATGTTCAGCCATTTTTTCTTTATTTTTATTTGTTTATTTAAAAAAGCAAAAAAACCCCGGTCTTTTTGATTTTTCATACCAATCCCAGTTCCCACTTCTTCCCCTCCTCCTATTCCCTCCACCTTTCCCCTCACCCTACCCCAGCCTCTTTTCAGAGAAGGTAAGACACATAGCTTTGAGGAAGGACCAAGGCTCCTCCCTATTATATCTAGGCTGAGCAAGATATGCATCCAAAGAGAATGGGTTAATACAAAAAATTACAAGCAGTAGGGATAAATCCTGGTGCCACTGTCAGTGGTCTTGCAGTCTGCCCCACTCTTCTCACTCTTCAACTGGACTTTGGGGTTTCAACCCAGTTCTCTGCTGTGAGTCTCTGCCTTTGTTTCCATCAGTTGCTGGATGAATGCTAAATAGTGACATTTAAGATATTTGTTGGTGGAGACTAGTTGTTTGTTTCCTGGCTGCCCAGACCTGAAATAATTACACAGAAACTATATTATTTGCAATACTATTTGAACAATAGCTTAAGCATATTTCTAGCTAGCTCTAGCATCTTAAATTAACCCATTGCTATTGTTTTATATTTTACCATGATGTTCATGGTTTGCCTGCAATATTTCAGCTGGCAGCTCTCCTCTTTCTCTTCCAGTAGCTAATGGCTTCTCTGACTCTGCCTTCTTTCTCCTCCTCTATCTGCTTGGAATTCCTGCCTTGCCCTATTCTGTGCTGTAATAGGTCCAAAGCAGCTTATTAACTAATGGTATTCATAGCATACAGAGGGAACTCCCATATCAGATAGTCATCAATCTGACTACAGTGCAAGGCCAGTTTGCTTGCCCTCTCCACTATTGCTCAGGGTCTTAGTTGGGGTCATCCTTGTGAATTTATGGGAATTTCTTTAGTGCCAGGTTTCTTGCTAGCCTCGTAATGGCTCCCTCAAACAAACTATCTCTTTCCTTGCTCTCCATCTCTGTGCTTCCTCCATCTCAACTATCCTGTTGCCTCAACTTCTTCTCCCTCCTCCTTTCCCCTCTTTCTCCCCTTCTACTCTCTCCCTCACCAATGCTCCCAATTTTGTCAGGAGATCTTGTCTATTACCCCTTCCCAGGTGGATATATGTATGTTTTTCTTAGGTTTCATCTTGCTACTTAGTAGCTTCTCAAGTTCATGGACTATAGGCTTGTTATCCTTTGCTTTACAGCTAGTATCCACCTATGAGTGAGTACATGCCATGCTCATCTTTCTGGGTCTGGGTTACCACATTCAGGATGTTTTTCCTAGCTCTGTCCATTTGCATGCAAATTTTAAGATGTCATTGCCTTTTACCACTGAGTAGTTCTCCATTGTGTCAATGTACCACATTTTTTTTTCCATTCTTCGGTTATGGGGCATCTAGATTGTTTCCACATTCTCACTATTACAAATAATGCTGCTATAAACATAGTTGAACAAATGTACTTTTGGTATGAGTGTACATCCTTTGGGTATATGTCCAAGAGAGGTATTGCTAGGTACTGAGGTAGTTTGATTCTCAATTTTCTGAGAAACCACCATGCTGATTTCTAGAGTGGTATACAAGTTTGCATTCCCACCAGCAATGGAGGAATGTTCTCCTTACTCTGTATCCTCTCCAGCATAAGCTATCATTGGTGTTTTTGATCTTAGCCAGATTCTTCTCTTAAGAGTTCTCTGTTTAGATCTGTAACCTATTTTTAAATGAATTATTTGGGATTTTGATGTCTCATTTCTGGAGCTGTTTATATATTTTGGAGATCAGTCCTTTGTTTGATTTGGGGTTGGTCAAGATCTTTTCCCATTCAGTAGGCTGCCTTCTTGTCTTATTGACGGTGTCCTTTGCTTTTCAGAAGCTTCTCAGTTTCAGGAGGTCCCTTTTATTTTTACTGTTACTCTCAGTGTCTATGCTGCTATGTTATATTTAGGAAGCTGTCTCCTGTGCCTATTCATTGAAGATTACTTCCCACTTTCTCTCCTATCAAGTTCAGTGTGGTCAGATTTATATTAAGGTCTGTAATCCATTTGGAATTGAGTTTTGTGCACAGGGATAGACATGGATCTATTTGCATTCGATATCCAGTTATGCCAGCACAATTTGTCGATGTTGTTTTCATTTTTCCATTGTGTAATTTTAGCTTCTTTGCCAAAAATCAGGTGTTCATGGTATGGATTAATATTCTCATCTTTGATTCAATTCCATTGGTCAATCTGTTTGTTTTTATGCTAATACCAAGCTGTTATCATTGTGGTAGCTTTATAATAGAGTTCAATGTCAGGGATGGTGATGCCTTTGGAAGATCCTTTATTGTACAGGATTGTTTTGGCTATCATAAAGGCGTGTTGGATTTTGTCAAATGCTTTTCAGCATCTAATGAGATGATCATATGGTTTTTTCTTTCTGTTTATTTATATGGTGGATTACATTGATTGATTTTTGTATGTTGAAACATCCCTGCATCTGGGATGAAGCTGACTTGATCATGTTGGATCTCTGTATATCTAGAAAATCTAACTAAAATGACTACAATCTTGACTATCTATTAACCTATATTTCTTAATTATACCTTACATTTTTAAATGACCTACACAATCACAATACCTTAATCAACAGCAGAAATGTACATATACAAAATTGACCTTAAATTTGTATCAATAAAACAAGATTCATACCAATGCAAATCTTTATAGCATATCCCCCTTTAAATGTAAATAAACAATTATAAACAATATTTGGAAATATGGGCATAGATTTGTCCATACTGCTTCCTGCTGTTTAGGGGCACTGCTAATCAGGTCTTTCATGGCGTATCCTGTGTGCTAGGTTCATCGCATTCAGCAGTTGGGCAAAATAATTTTTTGAGGGTTCACGGTGACCTTTCAGGGGAGCATGATCTGTCAAACCATATTTGTTTGGAAGTATTCCACGGATTCTCATCTTCTGGGGAAACAAAAGCAAAATCTCTTTTCCAAAGCAACATATCTTTAGACTCAAATTTTGGAATCAAGATACCTTTAGAACATATATGCTGATTTAGCTTAGCAGCCCATACAATGAAATGTCTCCCTGTACTTAGTTGCTTCACAGTAAAAAGTTTCAAATGAAACACAATATGCATAATCCAGACTCCAATACAGAGATATATTTCAGATGGATAGGCATGCTTCAAATATTTCAGAGACCTTCAGAATATTGCATTTCAAATGTTTAAAAACTTAAGACTTTTCATGACAGTGAGACACATCTGCTCCTGGCAGCACCAAGCTACTACAAGAGGAAGATAGACATTGAAGAGGCTCTTTAAGAGTTTGCTATCCATTTGGGCAAGAAACTTCTCTTGCCTGGACTGATGAACTGGACATGCAGTACCCACAGAGAAATGACTGCTGAAGTTGACTAAAGATGATATCAACCTTGGGGGTTCTTGCTTCATGAAAGAGTCTGTGAGACATTCTTCAGGATACAGAAGAAAGTGACTGTACTGTCTTTGAAATTTTCTGCTTCATGGAAAAGTCTGCTGAATACTATGGGCCTGTAGGCTGAAGATGGATGCCCCAATGGTACAGAAGAACTTTTGGTGACTGTCCAGGCAGTGAGATGTCTCTATCAATTCTAGAGTTTTGGAAGTTGCTTACCTTGTACTTCCTGTTTACTTAGGTAATATTATATCCTTCTGGAGCCTTTGATGGAGTTGAAGAATTTATAGTTATAGTTTTCCTTAGTTATGATAAAAGATAATATATATATATATATATATATGTATATATATAGTAACTGCAATTCTTGCTTGATAACTGTTTTGTTACATGTAGTTTTACTACATTAAAGTTAAACCCTTCCTTTTTGTTTAAACAGAAAAGGCAAATGGTGTAGGAGTTCCTTCTGTTTATGTGTTGCTTTCATTGGTTAATGAATAATGAAACTGCCTTGGCATAGTTGATAGGGTAGATCTTAGGTAGGCAGAGAAAACAGAACTGAATGCTGAGAGGAGGAAGGGCAGAGTCAGGGATGTCATGGATCCTCCACCAGAGATGAATACCGGTTAGAATCTCCAGGAAGCCACTGCCATGTGGCAATACACAGATTGATGGAGATGGGTTAAACTAATATGTAAGAGTTAGCCAATAAGAAGTTAGAGCTAATAACCAAGCAGTGTTTTAATTAATACAGGTTTTGTGTGGTTATTTCGGTTGTAAGCTAGCCAGGAGGCCGGGACAAACAAGAGGCCCTCTCCTTGTAATAATTGGCCCCAACACAGTGCATATATACATATATATGTATATACATATTATATATGTAATATATATATTTCCCAAACAGCTTTGCATGCATATATTTATTGCTATGAGTCATTGGTCTGGTTCACAGTTTCTTATTTCTGAAGTACCAAAAACACTGGGCAACTGCTACAACGTGATGCACAATTAATAAAATGTCAGAGACTGATATTAGGCTTCAACCTGAAGATTCAAAATGCAAAGCCGTCAGCCACTGGCTCTTGCTCTTACCTTGTCTGAAAATGATGATCCTTCTCCAGGAATCTTGGAGTGTGACTGAGATTGAGAGTTGTCTTCTCCCATTTTATAATCCTCTCTAGGATGGGGATTAAATTCATACATCACCTGGTATCTGTGGCAACCAGTGTGGTTACTGGAATTAAAGGTGTGTGTTACCAATGCCTGGTCCGTAAGGCTGACTAGTGAGGTTGTTTTACTCTCTGATCTCCAGGGAAGCTTTATTTATTAAAATACAAATGAAACATCACTACAGCAACTTATCTTGGATATCTTGCTGTTGCCCAGAGTCTGGGTGATGTTGCTCGTAGGTAATGCATTTCAGGGAGGTGTCTGTGCAAGCTTCTGGCTGCCACAGACCTACCTGCTCTCAGTGACTGCTGCCTGAAGGCTCATTCCAGGGCTTTACCGTTGTGCTTGTAGCCTACTGAACAGCACCACTATCCTGCACTCTCCATCTCCCAGCAGGATGGGCTGCCACTGTAGTGATTCCATGTTTGGGGCCACCTAGCCAGCAAGCCTAGGACTGACTCTATTCAGTAATGACATGTTTCTGCAGAAGCTCCATGCCACTGCACACCACCCTGTCCTTGGTGCCAACAGCCCCATGATTCATCCAGCATGACCTTTGTGCCTGCTGGTTGAGAAACAGTAGCTGAAGCTATAGATTCAGCGTTCTCCACCACAAGTGTCATTCATCATCTTTCTTTCCAATTTCATGGGTTCAGTTGTGAAAGCATCTTCCCATAAGAGTCGCCTTCGTTTCTTTTTTAGTTGTTCTAGTGCTATTAACTGCCCTTCAAGGCTCTTTTTTACACTGCTTTGTCAACCCTGGGAGCTTCCATATGTCTCTCAGCCTCCTTGGAGTTCTGCAGGAGGTGCTGGTGGCTGCCACCATCTTTGCTTTCTCTAGAGTACAGGTTTTTAAGATTCTCCAGATATCCTCACTGTCTGTTGTTATTTCCTCCTTTACATTTCTAATATTATTAGTTTGGTTCTTCTTTCTCTGCCTATTAGTTAATTTGGATAAGGGATTTTCTATCTTGTTGACTTTCACAAAGAGCCAACTTTTGTTTCATTGATTCTTTGTATTTTTTATTGTTTCTATTTTGTGGATTTCAGATTATTTATTACCATCTATTACTTTTGGGTATGATTACTTCTTTTTGTTCTAGAGCTTTCAGATATGTTGTTAAATTGCTACTATGAGATTTCTCTTCTAAAAAATGTATTAATTCTTTCTGCATTTTATATCATGCATTTTGATCCCACTTATCTCCTTGTCCCTTCGCACCCACCCTCATTCTTGTATCCCCCCAATATGAAATTTAAAAGAAAAACCAAAAATCAATCAAAAAAAAAGAAACCAAATCAAGGAAAAAACCAAAACAGCAGCAACAACAAAAAGAATCTTGTTGTGGAAGCTGTAGTGTGGCCCACTGAGACCCAGTTTGCTCTTTATTCCAACCATGTTTACTTGTAAATTTTCATTGCCATGAGTCATTGGCCTGGCCCAGGACCTCTGGCTTCTGCTATGGGTTCACACTGGGCTCTTCTTGGATATCCTGTTGTTGTCCTTTGTCATGAAGATCCTGCTATTTTGGATCTGCAAGTTCATCCCCTTCACAGGTTCAAACAGTTAATAGATGGGGTGTATGCTAAGGTGGGCCAACTCCTAGCCCTGGTTCTGGCCTGGGTGATACCTGGGTTGGTCATGTCACCACTTTTCCTCATGGTCACTCCTTGGGCAAGCTCTCCAGCACTGCCTCAGCTAGTTCACCCAGTGTAGACTGCAGCAGGGAGTGGGGCCAGTTCCCCCTCTCAGGGCCTCAAATCTGGGTCATTCAAACTCACACCACCAGGGCCAGGCCACTGTTTTACCCAGGTGAAGTACAGGGCCCTCTCTCCTGATTGCTAGAAGGGTTTTTTTTTTTTTTTAAATTCAAGTACTTAATGCTATGAACTTGCCTCTTAGATTAGCCTGTCCTATATGTTTGGTTACCTTGTCTATTTATTTAGTTTTAGAAAGTCCTGATTTCTTTCTTGATTCCTGTCTTGATCCATTTTTCTAAAATCTTATTATGTGAGTATGTACTGAAGCATCTATTTGTCCAGATTTGTTTATTTTTATATGCGTAGCTGCTTGCTGTATACTGTTGTGGTGCCAACTTTATGCCAGCAGCATTCTGTGGTTGTGTTTCTAGAGTTATACTTTTTTGTCAGTGACTTCAAGGAGTTTGAATGTATGAGCATTATATAACTTCTGAATTTTAATTAAAAACATTTATTTTATGTGTATGGGTGATTTGCTCACATATATATCTGTGCACCATGTGTGTGACTGGTGCCCATGGAGGTTAGAAGAGGGTGTCATATCTATTGGAACTGAAGTTATTGAAGGTTATGAAGCTCCATGTGGGGTATCTTCAAGAACAAGTACTCTTTACTATTGAGCAATCTCTTCAGCCCCATTTAAAAAATTGATAGATATTTTAGTGACTCCATTCTTGTTATTCACTGTATTGAACTTTGTATGTAAATTTATGTTCATAATTATAGAGATTGTTCTTTTCCTTAAAATAAATATTTAATAAGTAGACCTTGCCTCTCAAATTATATTATTAATTTAGTGCACATTTAGGGTGTTTACTATTAATTTATGAATTCATATTTACTTGTTGTCAGAGTTTAATCACAATAAAAAATTATTTTATTAAATAGCATAGCAATGCTACAATAATTCCATTTCTGCTTCATTCTTTCTCCTTAGCATCATAATACGAATTTCAAAATCTTTCAGTTTCACTGGTCAAAACAAATGGTTCTCTAGAGAAAATGTCCCTGAGCCACAAGCTCCTTCTAAACTATATGTTTGCAGTATTTCTTGGTCATTGGACTCTTGAGATATGCATAGCTAGTTTCATATTTTCCTATGGTAGGATATTATTAGACACTATGTTAGGGAAGCATAGGATTTCTGAGTCTGTAAAGATGCTGTTCTTTTCATGCAGGTAAAAATGGATTTATATAGAAAACTTTAAATAGAATAGAGTGGTTTTTATTTATACATACAATGCCATTGTTGGAATTGCTCTGAACATGGTCATATCGTAAAGTTCATGAGGGAGCCAAACCAGAGCGGATAGCTTCCAAGAAAAAGAACTGAGCATAATTTTAGAATCATTGTAAAAATAATTAATGTTGTATTGGTAAAGGATAACAGAGTTTTTGAGATAGAGACACTTTATCTGGAGATCAAGAAAACAATGCATACAACAAACAACTTTATAATATTTTGGGTTAATCATAGGTTATAGTTAATTATTTTGTTCTCTGATGATTATATAAACAGTTTTAACTTTTACGACTTGTTAAATAAGCAAAATTTAATGATACATAAAAATAAAAGCAACAAAGATGATATGATTTTTATTAGCTTTCAAAAGCGATTGATAAAACTGTCATATAAAATATAATTATATTTCCTAGGAACTTGTTAAATGTGCTCAAGAAAAACATTATATACATCTTGGCAGAAATAAGATTTGTCATGGAAATAAAAAGAATCAACAGTGAAAAAGTACTTCTTAATGCAATTTCACATTGAAATGAGATATGAACAATTTCAAAACAATATATAAATCTGCCAAGAGTTGGAATTACATTTCTTGTTTTATTCATAGTTACTATCTATTTAAATTTTACTTTTGAATTGTTAAGGTGGAGTTGATTTTGACAGATCATCATGTTTCTAGCTATGATAGAGGATGAGAAAGAGAACTGGAATAATAAAGAAGGTATTGGTAAAAGAATTGAGTTTCTTTAATCCTTTGGGTAACTTTCTTTTATGCATATACCTATATATTTTAGGAGATATACAATATTTTATATTTATCATAATAAGTAAAATAAAGGTGTTTTTTGAATTCATAAGGTGTGACCTGGTTTTTCTTATATTTAAAGATGGTTTGTGACCATTTGAAAGCTAAAAATATAAAATATTTGAACTAGGAAGATAATGAACATTCAGTGCATGTAGACAGAGGAGGGAAATGAGGATGGTGGTGGTTCACATGACCACTAACAAACCTTGTTGGTGTCTATCCAATTAATTCAAATCTTTATTTGAAAATAATTATCAAATTTGTCCTTATGATGATTAAATAAGTGTCTGGATATCTGCATAGGAAGATCCCTGAAATTGGTGTAAATCAAGGAAAGCAAACCTACAGCACAAGAAAAAGTAACCCTGTACCCTCACATTTGAATCTAGAAACCTCTTAAAGACTTTTCCTCTGGGCTGTGATTTAGAATTTGACTTTGCCTAGTGGTTTTAAATATTTAACATCAAACTTGATTAGTTTCTATATTTTTGGATATTTGACTATGTTCCAGACTTACATCACATTCTAACTTCAAACTCGGTTTTTAAAAATCCTAATTCTTGTTTAGATGATGGGAATTGGCAATATGAAAGACAGATCAATTCTCAATTGACAAATACTCAAAACTAATTCCAAGAACTTTAGCACTTGAGAAATACATGGGGCTTTAGTTTAGTTTTTCATTTCTAAAGATTTGAACCAAAAGCAATGCAAATCATGTTTCATAAATTATTGTACTTACTGTAAATGCAATACTTTCCCTTTTCCTCTCATGGTTGTATATATTTCAAGCTATGTAGTTCTTTTCAAATTTTAATTTCTTTACCTTTTTTCCTTTTCCACCTCTCTTCTTTTCCCCAATGCTCCTTCCATTTTTCATCTCATATTTTCTGTCACTTCTGAACTCTGTCCAGTCTCTTTACCTCTATTCTTTATATTTTCATGTGGCACTTAATAATTCAAATGCATCTTCTTCTGTTCTTCAGCAAATGTCTACTTGTTCTTATTTTATATCTGTTGTAACACTGTGCTTTGAGATTCTCTGAAAAGAGTGCATTCTCAGTCCTTCCCTTTATGGAGTTGGTATCTAGTTTATTGGAACTTTATTAATGAATTAAATCAGTAGTAAGTGCTATTATTATTACATGAAACAGTTTTCCAAGAGTGTAAATAAATTAAATTTATAATTGAAAGTTTATATTTTTACCAGTTCAACAATTTGAATAGTATCATCACTGGATAAAAGACTGAAATACATTTTGAAGTATGTATATTTGATTTTTAGCTTTGATGTCCTATTTCTACTGATAATATTTCTTTTTCATTCATTATTTTTTCAAATATGCTGAATGCTAACAAAGGTAAATGAAAGAAATATTAATGTTATTTAATATTTAGTATAAAATATATACACAAAGAATTCTTTTTTATTGATTTTTATTGAGCTAAACATTTTTCTCTGCTCCCCTCCCTTACTTTCCCCTTTCCTTCAACCCTCTCCCATGGTCCCCATGCTCCTAATTTATTCAGGAGATCTTGTCTTTTTCTACTTCCCATGTAGATTCGATCCATTTATGTCTCTCTTAGGGTCCTCATTGTTGTCTAGGTTCTCTGAGATTGTGATCTGTAGGCTGGTTTTCTTTGCTTTATGTCTAAAAACCACTTATGAGTGAGTACATATGATAATTGTCTTTCTGGTTCTGGGTTCCCTCACTCAAGATGATGTTTTCTAGCTTCATCCATTTGCCTGCATGTTTCAGGATGTCAATATATTTTTTCTGCTGTGTAGTACTCCATTGTGTATTTTCCTTATCCATTCTTCGGTCAAGGGGCATTCAGGTTGTTTACAGGTTCTGGCTATGACAAACAATGCTGCTTTGAACATAGTTGAGCCCATGTCCTTGTGGCACGATTGAACATCCTTTGGATATATACCCAAAAGTGGTATTGCTGGGTCTTGAGGAATGTTGTCTCCTAATTTTCTGTGAAATTGCCACACTGACATCCAAAGGGGATGTACCAGCTTGCACTCCCACCAATGCAGGAGTGTTCCATTTACTCCACAACCTCTTCAGCATAAGTTGTCATCAGTGTTTTTGACCTTGGCCATTCTTTTAGAAGTATAAGATGGAATCTCAGAGTTGTTTTGATTTGCATTTTTCTGATGACTAAGGATGTTGAACATTTCCTTAAGTGTCTTTCAGCCATTTTAGATTCCTCTGTTGAGATTTCTCTGGTTAGGTCTTTACTCCATATTTTTATTGAGTTATTTGTTCTTTTGATGACCAATTTCTTGAGTTCTTTGTTTATTTTGGAGATCAGGCTTCTGTCTGATGTGGGGTTGGTGAAGATCTTTTACCATTCTGTAGGCTGCTATTATATCTTGTTGACTATGTCCTTTGCTTTATAGAAGCTTTTCAATTTCAGGAGCTCCCATTTATTAATTGTTTCTCTCTGTGTCTGTGCTACTGGGGTTATACACTTTCAGTAATGTAGCAGGATACAAGATTAACTCAAAAGAATTCTTTATTATGTTTTAGTTGTTTCACCCTAAGCCTTAAGAGAAAATTCAATACTTTAATGTATTCAAATACTTTAAATATATTTAACAGGTAATCTGAGGTTCGAGGGTCAGTTAATGTGGGTAATTTGGACCCAATGCCCATATTCTGTTTATTTGTCACATTGCTTCACCAGATACAAGTAGATCCGCAACACAGTGTGATAAACCCTTGTATTAAAGGTTGAATGAAATACTTTCTATGACATCATGGTACTTTTCAGACCTTTGAGTTTGCAGTTATGGACCGCGTAATTTAGGGCAGTGATTATTGCTGACTCCTAGGACTTTATTAGAATGCAAATCCAGATATTTAAATTTGCCATAGTGTCAAATTCATGAATAAATTTCTAAACACCTGCCATTTCTGTGTCTAACATGATAAAAGCTGGGAACTGACAGTTCTGTGGCTCATGTTCTACTTCCTAAGATCATTGCTGTACCACTTACGGAAAGAGGTGTGTTACTAAATTCAGAAGCATTACATAGAACAGAAAAATCAGACATAAGAAACACTTCCTTCTTTTTGTGGTCACCTTTTCAAAATCTATAGGCAGATTGTTTTTTCCTCTTTCCATTTTAGTATGTTTTAATTAACAAATATTATATATATGTGCATATTATGTGACATTTCAATTAAGGTTTTACAAAGCAAAATAAATGAGGATAATTAGCATATGCATCACCTCATATGCTTGATTATTGGACGTAAAATAATTTGAAGTTCTATTCTTAGTTTTTCTACAGCAAGAAACAAGCTTTTTATTAACTATAGTTAGCATGATGCATAATTAATCCTCCCAAACTAATGATCCCGTCTCATTGTTTGTATCTTTTGATCAACATATTCTTTTTCTGTCTCCACAATCCATCTTGTTCACTGTATCTCTCATAATTGTATTTTCTGCTTCTATGACTATGACTTCATATTTTACGTTTCAGTGAGACCTTGAATATTTTTCTTCCTTTCTTCTTATTTCCCTTAGCATAACTCCTTCCAAGTTGATTAACGTTATTACAAAACATAGAATTCCCTTTTAAAATGTTGAGGAATATTCCTCCAAACAGGTTATTTTGTATACTGGTTGCTTGTAAATTATATTGAAATGAAAATTGAAAGATAATTATTCATTATGCTTATTTAATTTTCTCTCTCTCTCTCTCTCTCTCTCTCTCTATATATATATATATATATATATACCCAAAAGTAATGTGCTAGATCCTGCCAGATGCTCAGTTCTACTCCTTTTCCCTCTTGTTTTTGTCTATTATTTTCTTCTTTCCAGCTCCCAGTAGCTATCAATTGCTAATAGCTCCTCAGCTGGGCACAGAGCTTCATGACCACTTCCTTTTTTTCCCCCATGTTGAAGTTTTGTTTGGCTTGAGCTTGTGCAGGTCTTGTGCATGGTATCACAACCTTTGTGAATGTGAGCACATACATATGTTCAAATCCCCTTCTATTTCAGGAAAACATGGCTTTCTTGTTTGCCACTTCTAGATTTTAAAATTGTCCTGCCCTGTCTTCTGCAATAATTCTTGAGCCTTGGGAGGAGAGGTAGTACTTCTTCAGATATCTGTTGGCCTTTAGGTTGACCATGACATTAAAGTACAAATAGGGTTTCACACATTTCAGATCTTTCCTTCTACATTATTAATATAATTATCCTAATATACAGCTTCTCACAATTCCCCTTTAGGTAGTACTGACAACAAAAAAGATACCTTTTTTAAAGGCTGAGAATTCTCCAATATCTTATTCTCTTTACCTTGGTCAGATGTGGATCTCTTTGTTAATTGTCATTTACTGTAAAACGTACCTTCTATGAAGAGGGTTGAGAGATGTGTTAATCTATGAGTACAACAATAAGTCATTATGTTAGTTTGACAGAGTAATCATAGTAGTTTACCTGCCACTTGTTCTTCGCCCTGTTTAACTTGGAAAAATCAACCCACTCTTTATATGGAAACTTCACCCTCACTCCTAGCTTATATAGTGCTGGAAGGGGCTATGCATACTCCTGGAGGAGGAAAGTAGTCATCAGACTTGCTGTAGTTAGATGTTTTGATAATACCACTTTTAAGAAGAGTGAAGTGATGTTTTAGTGTGGTTAAAATTTATACTTCTCTGTTAATTAGTCATGTTAGTACTTCTTCAGATAGCTGTTGGCCTTTAGGTTGACCATGACGTTAAAGTACAAATAGGGTTTCACACATTTCAGATTTTTCCTTCTACTTTATTAATATATTATCCTAATATACAGCATCTCACAATTCCCCTTTAGGTAGTACTGACAACAAAGCCAATGGAAAGAGTGAATTGTTCTGCGTCATCCGAGTTTGTGTTCCTGGGACTCACCAACTCCTGGGATGTCCAGCTGCTGCTCTTTGTGTTCTCTTCAGTGTTGTACATGGCAAGCATGATGGGAAACTGCCTCATAGTTTTCACTGTGGCCTCTGACCATCACTTACATTCCCCGATGTACTTTCTTTTGTCCATCCTCTCTTTAGTTGATGTAGGTATTTCTTCTGCCACTTCACCCAAGATGATATGTGACTTATTCAGAAAACACAAAGTCATCTCCTTTAGAGGCTGTGTCACTCAAATCTTCTTCATCCATGCCATTGGTGGTGTGGAGATGGTGCTGCTCATTGCTATGGCCTTTGACAGATATGTGGCCATATGTAAGCCTCTCCACTATCTGACCTTGATGAGCCCCAAGATGTGCATCTTCTTTTTGATTACTGCCTTGGTAGTTGGCCCTGTGCACTCTGTGATACAACTGGCTTTCATAGTAAATTTACCTCTCTGTGGTCCTAATATATTGGACAGCTTCTACTGTGACCTTCCTCAATTCATCAAACTTGCTTGCATGGACACATACAGACTGGAATTACTGGTCTCAGTCAATAGTGGATTCATGTCTGTGGGTTCCTTCATCATTCTGATCATTTCCTATATTGTCATCGTATTTACTGTTCTGAAACACTCTTCAGGTGGTTCCTCCAAGGCCCTGTCTACACTCTCAGCCCATGTGACTGTGGTGGTATTATTCTTTGGTCCTACCGTACTTTTCTATACATGGCCTTCTTCCTCTACACATCTGGATAAGTTTCTGGCCCTATTTGATGCAGTTGTCACTCCTTTTTTAAACCCTGTGATCTACACATTGAGAAATCAAGAAATGAAGAGGGCAATAAGGAAAATATTCAGACAGCTAATGGGTTATAGACAAATCTCCTGAATAACTACATTGTAAACAGCCTTAACTGAACACAGAAAATTCATTGTTGGCCAGCCTCCCAAGAAAGCCTGTGCATATGTGGATAGGTTTATGTATACATACATACATGCATGCCATTTTATCTGTTTCTTATAAGGAAAGGTCATTTTTTTTCTATATATCGACACCAAATTACATATATTAATAGCACAATGATTTTATTAATTAGGAGCCTTAATTCTTAAGGATTAGCATTAGTTTGAAACAAACTCTCAGACATAGAAAAGAGGAAATGTTTCTTTAAACCTTTCAGAACAGGAAAAATTTAATTTTGAATCAAAAATATTCTCATGAACTGTAATTTCTGGCTATACTCCATGTAACATTTATATAGGGACATTGAATTGAGTAATTTTCTATATCTGTACCTTGCACACATTCTTTTCCAATATTTGGGACTTTTCATATATTGTACAGAGGTTATAAATTTCAGAGCACCCGTGGGAGCCTAAACTGTGCAGGCATGTGAGCCACATGGAATATCAGGCTGAAGCCAAGGAATAGTGTTGACTTTTTCTGCCTGAGAAACAGTTATTCAAATTCATTCACCTTCTATTCACCTTTCTTCCTTATTTTTCACCCTTTTCTTCTAAACATCATAATTTGGTTTCTGAGGATTGCATGCATGACTACAGCATTATTATCATTTTCACTTTGCCTTTGTAGTTCCTCCCAGGTCCTTCTCCAATCTGTCCCAAATTCATGACTGTTTCTTTTAGTATTGCTGTGTGTACACATACAGATATATAACTATCTGAGCCCTCTTAGATTTTCAAATATGCACTTGTGTTCATGGCTAACAACATGGGATTTGATGCCCTATCAGTGATGTCACTCCTGGTGAATACTGATTTATATTCTCTCAGAATTCATTAATTACCTAAAGCAAAATGGCAGTATGAGGTTCTTTTCTAGAGTCTATGATGTCTACAGCTATGAATATCTGGCTAGGTTTACAGTACCAAACATGGATTCCTATGTATTGAGTCCAGTTAGACTTGGCTTTGGTTCTTTTTCAGATGGAAGTGCTATTCTTGCACTATTGCCAGGCTGGTCATTGTTATGGTTCATAGGCTTCACAGCTAGGTAGTGCTATTGATTTTCTCTCTTTGCAGCTTGAATAGTACCTTCAGGTATTATGAAATAACTGAATTCATGATAAAGAAGAGATCACACTACTTAAAACAACAGAGAAGGAGTAGTGCTACCTCTGCTCCTTGCCATAGTGATGATGTCATTATGAGTGCCACAGTCCCAACATGTAGCTGCCAAGGTTGAATTTTAACCTTCTGGGAGTGTTCCTACTTTGGCATCACCAAAATTCAACTTATATTCTTTAGATAAGTAGAAGAGATCAATGATAAAATTCATACAGAAATATGAATGAAGATAGGAAGAAGGTTTAGTGGACAATGCGCTTTATGCATAAACTTGAGGACTTGAGAAGTGATTCCCAGAAGCTGGGCAGGCATGAAAGACACCTGTAACCAAGTATTCAGAAAGCAAAGACAGGAGATCGTAGTATATGTGGGCTAGTTAGACTATCTGATTGCTGAGCTCTGGATTCAACTGAGAGACCTTGTTACAATAAGTAAAATGGAAAGCGATGGACTTGTCATTAAATTCAGGACTCTTCCTGTCTGTTGACTGTATGCACAAACACAGTGAAGAAGGAAAGAAAAAAAAACACTTGACTAACAAAGAGCCAAATCAATATCAAGCCTATAGAGTAATGATGAATGTATCATAATAGGCTACTTCAAACTAAAGTACAGAATACAGTACCAAAACAACAGGTGATTTTTTTCCCCTTATGGCTTATATACCTCAGTAGAATCTTTCAAAGAATATAAAAAATTACAGTGTGGTTATATTCTATTTTCAAATGAATGATTACAATGATTACATGTAAAAAACCAACATTTTTTCCATATCCCTCACACGATTAAACATTTTAAGTAAAGCAGGTGAAAAACAAGTTGTCCCAAGTACCCACATACATTCTTGTCCAAGCAACTTGTTATACATTAACAGAGTATAAGCAAGCAAGGTGTTTTTCTACTCATGGGGTGCATATTATGGTTATAAAGAATTAATCAATGACTTTATTACTTATTTTGAAATGTAATCTTATAAGAATCAGAAACTTAAACTTTCATATATGAAAAAGAATCAGTCAGCTCTATTTTAATTCCTCAGGGTACATGCCGACTCATCTACAGTTTTTTATATCAGGAAGCTGAGGGTAGAATTGGTCACAAGTAATTAATCACTGCCTTTGGCCACCAATCCATCCTAGCAAGAAAGGCACATCAGCTAATAATAACTGGGATGCTTGTTTTTGTTCCCTAACCTTAATGAATCTATCACTCAGCTCTGTGTCCTTCTGAACTCTAGATTGTTTTCTAAAGTTTTTCACCTCAAAACTATTTGACAAAACACTTTAATCTAACCTTACATTATTTTCAAAGCTTTGTTTCAGTTATGATGAACTCCAAAACCTGTGAACACATCTCCCAACTTTAAGATGAAAAGAATTTAAGATAGCTTGGCTACATGGGACTCAATTGTTTTTCTTAGTAACCTAAGCCACAGTATATATGCCTTCTCAATAGAAGCTCAAGTGTTTATCTGTGTGACATTTCTGTCCTTTTTATTTTTTAAAATTTAAAGTTTTTTATTCTTTGCAGCCTTTGCTTTATCAGAGGCAGGGGAACGTTTATCCTACCTTCAACTATGTTAACTTTCCACAAAACTAGGCTCTAATATAATCCCTTACTATATTCATTAAAAACCAACCATTATCAAAATCCTATTTAAACTATTACCGTCTAAAATCATTGCTTCAGTTAAACAGTACAGCTTAGGAGGAAATAATCTTTATAATAATCACAGGCAAAAAAATGTCCATTAGAAAGGTATATTTCCAAAAGATGATTGTTCCTCATTAAGGGCAGTGAGGATATCTCCACACCCATTCATACTATGCCAGATCCAAGAGAAAAATAGCAGTGACAAGCATGCAAAAGACACAGCAGTAGCAAGAAATTTTCTGTTGTTGATGCTCTCGGAGCCTTCCCTGTCCATCAAGGTTTTGTTTCTGGTGGGCCAATCTCCTGAAGTCAATTGTCATCTGCGGTCCCTTTGACATGGCCCCCGGCAGATCTCCAGGCTCATTAATGTTATTGTGAGACACAAAATTCCCTTCTTTTTAATGACTGTGCTATAATCCACTGTATGTGTACTTATGTATATATGTGTGTGTTTGTGTGTGTGTCTGTGTGTGTGTATGAGAGACAGAGAGAGATAGAGATAGAGAGAGACTGTGTATATCTGTGCATATATGCTTATTGTTCACTTATCTGTCACCTGTAAAGGAGCAGTTAGGTTGTTTCTATATTGGTTATTATAAATAATATTTCAATATTCATGGGGCTAACACAGGGTCATTTCCTCTGGATAATTAATTCCAAAGATGATAATGGTTAATAATTCTCTTTCTTACTTGTCTGTGTCTGTCTCTATCTTTTCTGTCTTTCCCCTTCCATTCAAATTCTCCTGTTTCCTCTTGTTTTTTTCTTCTGTCTCCATCTCTATTTCTCCATTTTTCTGTTTGTTCCTCTCCTCTTTGTACTTCTTTTCTCCCTCCCTCCCTACTTTCTTCCCTCCCTCCCT
>PVIU01025858.1:0-22996 GCA_004026605.1 Ondatra zibethicus | reverse complement strand
CCAGCCTGATGAGCAGGATGATGAGCAGGTTCCCCAGCACCGTGGTCAGGTACATGGCCAGGAACAGGGCAGAGTACATGCCTTGGTCCTCTGGCTGGATGGGGAGTCCCAGGAGGATGAACTCAAACACAGTGCTCTCATTATCTCTCCTCATGATCTTCATCTTCTGTTGTAAATGTAATAAGAAATAGAAAAGAAAGATTATACTGTAGAAGCATTTTATGAAATATTAAAACAGAAAATAACATTAGTTTGAACCACTTACTCTGTCTTTTTGCCTCAGTATAAAGAATTTTGTCACAGTAATGGGCTACTGATGGTTTCAAACAGGGTGTAAATTGCTCACCTAGAAAGCAACAGAATGTCTTTTAGACAGAAACAAGAAACATTGTAACAATTATCAAGTCACACCCACCTGCAGCTCAAGGCAATTTTAGATTAAGGAATTAGTATGTATATTGGGACCAGCAAATAGAAAAGTCAACAAAATTTTGATGGTTGTTGAGTTCTCTATATCTTTTCAACATCTCTTGAAAGCACGAGTCTAGCACTTTATTTCCATGAATTAAATTCAGATAGGGGAATCCAGGGAGCTTCTTTAAATCTGCAAGATACCAGGATCTGGGGACTTAGTGAAAGCAGCATATGCAAAGGGTCAAAGCCTTGGGTGCATGAGTCTGTGGCAACAATATATAGCACCAAGAACAGCTCACAAGCAGCTATGCATTCTTCCCATAGCAGAGCTGTTTCTCCATCCACGTGTTCACTCTGCCTTCACTCTTCCTAGGCTTCACAAAATGACCCTGACTCCATATTAACATCTTCAGCTCAAACCAAAACATCTCATGCAAGTCCACAGAACACCTGGGATCACTTAGCTCTTAGGACCACCGCTTCTTAGATCAGCCAAGGCAATTCCTTGTGTTTTTCTAGCAAAAGAAATGTCACCTGCTTTGTTCTTAACCTAGGATTTTAAGCCAAAGATGATTATTTTTTATAAATTTCTTATGTGTTTTCTCTACTGCTAAACTGGCATTCCTTTCCCCCTTTAACCATTACCTATCCATGTGAACAATCACTAAACAATAGGAAAAGGATCATGACAAAACAAGAGTCCATATCCTAGCAGCTGAGAGAGAGCTCAGTGGTTGTTCTATGGGAAGACATGTTTAATGGCCAATTTGTCTCTGTGAATGATGGGGCTCTCACCCTTAGCCTCTTCACACTTTCCAGGCTTTAACTACAGTTCATGTAGCAATTCTCCCAACTTGGTCAAAACAGTCTTTAAAATGCCTCTATATCATTCCTCTCACTCTGTTAAAAAAAAAACAATTCAGCTGATGTGATATTGCCTGAAATTGGTTATATTTTATTTCTTACACATTTCAGTGTTAGTAGCAATTACTTTATCACAATGAAAATGCTAGATATCTATCTGTTCCTTAGTAGATTGTTTCTAATATTTTGCTATTTTTAGCAATATTGCAATAAGCAATATTATTCTTATGTCATTTTATATACTATATATGGCATATTCAGAAATGGGTTTAGAGAAATATGCATCCATGGTTTTGAGAAAAATGTCAAGTCACAAGAGAACAAGGTGATGAAGAAGCTGATATAACGTCTATAAATAGCCTTTAATAGAAGAACCTCATAGGAAGATAATAAAAACAGGGCTCTAGGAAGGGCTGTTTAGAAAGGACAATACTGGGGGCTCTGAAAAAAAAGGAAAACTTAAGGTAGTGCCAACAGTGGAAACATATAGGTTGGAGGATGTATAAGGAGCAGGAGGATAGGATATCTAATTTGCTATGATACAGGTTTTCACCTGATCAAGAAGAGTTAACACTCAACAAAATGAAGTGGCAAAAAATGTGAAATGGCTTGCTGCCTCCAGGGAGAAGGCAGATTGGAGTAAGCCAACAAGAGTAGTTGGAATGTGAACATCAGCTTTTGCAGCAAAAAGCACAGAGATTTGGTGGGGAGGGGTTAAACAAAAACACAACAGAAATTGTGTGTTGAAGTTAAATATGAGCAACAAAGATGTTTTTCCTGCTTTATTTCAAAATGGATACATAATAAGCTGTATACAGATGAATGTATATCCTGTTCCTGATCTGACAGGCCCACTTAGATGATGAACACAGACAGATACCTTCAGCTAAAAACCATGAGAAGGATCTTCCATTTCTCTCTAGAAGACACACAATACAGGGAAACAGGTGGGGCATCTGAAGCATTCACTCATCCATTGCCACAGACAGAAGAGTAATGAACTGTGAATTTGACATGATAGATACATGAATATATACATTGACCACATCTCCTGAGAAATCCATATGAATTCTAGTTTTAAAAATAATGTAGAGGACCTGGATTGCAATCCCTATCCCCAGATCCAAATTAGAGGCATACAGAATAAAATTACTTCATTGTTGTTGATTCTCTTAGGAAAAGAAATTTTTAAAGCAGACATGAGAGTCTGCACACCCTTGAGAAATAGCAACAGTAACCATAACAAGATTTCCCTCTGTTTTGTCCTGTTTAAAACATAACATTTAGTAAGAAATACATTCACATACACACACACCGTAAAGGTAAACAGACTCCAACATAATTTAGGGTATAATAATTCTAAATGGGTGTATTACCACATCTAAAGATGGTCAGTCATCATAATAGGGACAGGCATGTGGAAATATCTGTGGAGTTCTTCCAATGAACAAGAAACTGGAAATTTGCTCCTGAATACACTCTTTGAAAACTCTGGTCTACATTAGTTGGAACTCTTAGCCACTTTCAAGAAAGAAACAGTGTTATGTTATTTACCATTGAAAATATGCACAACAAATGTGCCTTACCATCTCTGAGGAGTGGATGTGGGTGGGATGGGGAAAAGCGGAGGGGATGGGAGGAGGGAAGGGAGTGGAAACTGGGATTGGTATGTAAAATGAAAAAGATAGTTTGTTTTTTTAAAAAAAACTGAAATTAAAAAATAAAAAATTGTAAACCCTTGAAACAAAGGAAAAGAAAATATACCCAGCAAAGGGTCATGCATTGTGGCAACAGATTTACACCTAATGATATTTGCACATGTACAAGAAGACACAGATTAAAATTTGTAGCAACCTTGTTTCTTAAGAACAGACAAAAAGTCCAACAACAAATTAATTTGCTATCTTTACATAGGAATAATCCATATCAATTCTACAACAAAATAACAGATAAAAATAAAGATAATGATGAAGGGAAAATAAGACCTCAACAGTATGGAGAAATATGGAAATAAAATTTTATATTTATGCACATTATTTAGCATTGTATGCCAAAACCTGCTCTATATAAATTTAAATGTCGAGGCCCTAGGTGCAATATAATTCTATTTGAGAATGAGGTGTATAATAAGCTAATTAATATGAAAGGAAATGCTGAATCCTTGATCCAAGAAGATTAGTGTTTTTCTAAAAAGATATACCAGGATATCAATCTCATAATCCAGGATGAATATACAGAAAGAAAACAGTTTGGAGTCAGTAAGAGTTATTAGAATCGAACCATCAGACGGAAATAGAGAAAAAAGTCTTTTGTTGTCCCTTTGATGTTGAATTCCTAGCTTATGGAATGGTAGGAAAATAAATTTACATTAAGCCACTCTGTCTACAGCATATTGGTATGACAGCCCATGAAAATTAAGAAATGTAAATGTATACTTATATACAAATTATGTAATTTAGAGATAAGTAAAAATAGAAATAAAGTACAAAGTCATTGAAATCATGTGTGAAGTTCAGGCTAGTGATTTCCTCCTGAGGGAACAGAGGAAGTTAGTGTGGACAGTTAAAGAACAGATTCAAATGATGTTTTCTATAAGAATGTGTTCTACCAATTAACATGCCAGTGTGGATGGGGGAATCTCATGATGCCCAACCACTAAATGAAGAGCTACAGGCAGTCAATGACTGTTGAGAGGGAAAACGAAACTTCTCCCAGGATGAGCCCTCTTGGGATTGTTAAACAATCCCAAGTGGTCAACTCTAAATACAGACCCACATGAGTGACACTAAATGAACTCAGCATGTTGTAGTTATAAATGTATATAAACACACATATACCTAACTATAATAATTAAAGAATAAGAAGTCATGGATTTGGAAGACGTGAGGTACCTGTGAGAGGATTCTGAGAAAGAGGGGAGGAGAAATGATGTAAACAAAGCATCATATATGAAATTCTCAAAAGCAAATTTTAAAAGATTGTATTTTAATGGACTTATAGATGGACAAGAAAGAACAAGTGTGAGTGGCCAACTTAGTACAAAAGAAATACACTTATATAACAAACAATTGAATTAAGAAGTAATCTCCTATATAATGACCCTTCTATTGAGTTTTTCTACATTGAAGCCATATTCTTATTCATTCACCATAATTACTTTCTATTAGATTTCACCTAACAAATATAGATCAGAATAAAAATTTTATTCTTAGAATAATTCATTATACAGTAATATAATTAGATAATAATGGACCAGTTATTTGATTTAGGCAAATATTTAACTGACCCCCCCAAAAAACAAACCATTATGATGATACCAGTGAGGTTCCTAAGCAACAATCTTTGATATTATCAACCAGAGGCAATTGCTAATATCTTTTTCTGGGAACATTTTAAATCAGGTCTGGAGGTAACTCCAGACATGGTACAAAGTTTGCATCACTGATGATATAGTGTCTCTAACTAGTGGTGCTGGAGTTAGTTCAGTTTGATTCTGCCAACAGCCTCAACTGCATCTGGTAGTCTGCTGTCAGCGCTGGATGTGTATCTAGGTGGAGGGCAGGTGGTACAGCTAATGATCAGTCTGTTCCCAGCCTCCAGTCTCTGCCACTGCAACTGAAGCTACTGGTCCCACATAAGGTGGTAGCTATACAGCTACAAGTGACACATTGAACTGCATTTTAAAAGAATTACTTTATGTATATGAGTGCTCTATGTGCATGTATGCCTTTATGCCAGAAGAGGGCATTAGACCCCACACTATAGATAGTTGTAAGCTACCATGTGGTTGCTGGGAATTGAAATCAAGACCTCTGGAAGAGCAGCCATTTCTCTTAACCACTGAGCCATCTCTCAATCCCTTGAACTGCATTTTTGAGGCACATCACACAAGAATTCCCCTTCCTGAGACAGTTAATAGCCCACCCAACTATGTTTTCTCCTAGTACAGTCCAGTACTATTATATTATATATATTATCTCTTGTTAACCTACCTTCACCCACTATCTCTGCCACAGTGGACTCCAGGTACTCCAGGTGGGAAAAGAGGAAGTGACTATGAAGCACCAGATCTGAGCCAAGCAGGCTGAACTGTATCGAGGCTACCTTCTACAACAGTCCAGTAATGTGTTGGAAATCATAGGAATACTGTAGACACTGGCCTAGTCAGGTGCCCAAACATAAGGCATAGCAGAAGGTATAAAGATGATGACATCAGTCAGCACCTTAGAATTCCCTTCCCTGTTGCTCTTATGTAAGCTGTGTGGGGTCCTGGGTTCCCATGTCTTCTAAGACATCCATGGGACTTCTTCACCCCTCCACCACACTTACTCTTTTTCTCTGACATTAGTAAGCCCAACCACTGAGCATACACTGGCACAGTGCTCCCATTGGTGGGTGCCGTGGATAATATACCCAATATATTTATTCTCTGGCAGAGTTGATATTGTTCTCTGACTTCTCTTGTTCTCTCTTCACTTAAGCATAAACTTCATGAGATCAACAGAGAATTCTATTTGTCCTGTTTTTCTGGTAGACTAGAACATTGTAGGTAAAAATACTGGGGGACCTAAGCATCACTGGAGGTTCATCTGCTTAGCCTTCACAGAGAAAAGTGTACAATGGATAGTTCTATTATTTGGTTGGTATGAGTGGGTCTCATCTTCCATTTGATATTGCCTTTACTGAGAATAATGAAATGTCCTACTCCAGCCGCACAAGTCTCTGGGCACCGAAGTGAAGCCCCAAGCAGTCTCTGCATGTACTTGCTGTGTATATCTGTTGAGCTCTATGTAAGAGAACACCATACCAATCTGCTCATCTCCATGTGAACTTTAGAAGATGTTTCTGTTGGAGATTCCTCTGGGTCCTTCATTTTATCCCAGAGGACAATGTGGCTGCTTCTATGCCAGTGGCATGCAGTTATGGATAGTATAGCTTTGTGGCAATTTGTTTTCTAGTTCATATCTACAGTAATAGTGCCTTTTAAAGTTTCTAGAAAATAACACAGTATAAAGTATATGAAAACAGAAAATGCAACACTTTATCATATAATGACTATCTCCTAGTTCTGCTCCTCCAGGTAGTTTCTCTTTTTATTATTGTACCTTATGGAATTAGATGTTTTGAATGATAACGTCTCCCATAGCATCCAATATTCAATACTTGATTCCCCCATTAGTCATATTATTATCCTCTTGCTGGGGAAACAAATCTGTCACTGGGGCCAGGGTTTAAGGTTTCAAAGCCTCATGACATTCCCAGTATGCTCTCTCTCCTGCTTGTGGTTCAGGATATAAGCTCTTCACTGTAGCTGTCATGCCTGGCCCCTGCTGCCTTCGCTCCACCATGATAAACTCTAACCCTCTGAAACCATAAACCCAAATATATCTCTCCTTCTACCAATTGCCTTGGCCATGGTATTTTACCACAGCAACAAAAAATTAACTAAGGTACCAGGAGTAGGGTATTGCTCTGACAGACATTACCATGTGACTTTTGGTAGAATGGGAAAGACTCTGGAACTTTGGACAAGAAAAGTGATTGGATACTGTGAGAAAATCTTAACTGGTCATACTGGTAGGATTTTGGAACACTGCAGTGCCAGGAGATGTAGTGATGGTGGAGACCCAGCCCAAGAAGTTTCAGAAGGGAACA
Source organism: Ondatra zibethicus (assembly GCA_004026605.1). Lineage (NCBI taxonomy): Eukaryota > Metazoa > Chordata > Mammalia > Rodentia > Cricetidae > Ondatra > Ondatra zibethicus. The sequence continues at coordinate 16,063 of PVIU01025858.1, read as the reverse complement.
GTATTGGCAATTGAGGGGACCTCCGAGGGAGTAGGCCTGAACCAGGACCTCTGCAAGTCTGAGCACAAGTCTGGGATCTCCAAGGGAGTAGACCAGAACCACAGACCTCTGCAGGTCTGGGTGTGAGTCTGGGACCATGAAGGGAGTAGGCAGGAACCAGAGACCTCTGAGGATATGGGCATGAGTCTGGGTACTCCAAGGGAGTAGACCAGAGCCAGAGACCTTTGTGGGACAGAGTCCAAGCCAGGAACCTTTGCAGGAGTGGGCGCAAGGGAGCAGGCCTGAGCCAGGACTTCTGTGGGTCCACATACAAGTCTGGGACCTCTGAGGGAGTAGACAAGAATTAGAGATCTCTGCGGGTCCAGGCGTGTGTATGGCACCTCAGAGGAAGTAGGCCTGAGCCAAGACCTCTACCAGAGCAGACCCAAGGCAGCAACCTCAGCAGAAAGAGCCCCAAGCAAGCTATCTCCATGGGAGCAGGCCCAAACGAGCCTGGTATTGCATAGCAAACCTCGCAAGTGCCGAGTAACCTACAGGAACACGGAGTGACCAACAGGGTGACTGGAAACATGACTCTGACTGCACCAGGAGGAGCAGCCATCTGAGCCTTGGATCCACTGGCACCTAGAAGACTGATCACCAGAGTCACAGATAGCCCCGGCTACACCAGAGGAAAAGATGGGTAGACAAGGTAAGAACACATACAAAACAAAAAGAGTAACACGACTCCAGTAAAAACTAGTGGTCCTACAACAGTAAGAATTGAACAACCAAATATAGATGAAGCAGAAAAAAATTACCTAAAAAATAACTTTAAGGAATGCTTGAAAACCTTAAAGAGGAAATGGAAAAATCCTTCAAAGAAATGGAGGAAAAGACAAACAAAAAATTGGAAGACATCAACAAATCCCTTAAAGAAAACCAAGAAAAAGCAACCAAACATGTGAAAGAAACTATTCAAGACTTGAAAACTGAAATAGAGGCAATAAAGAAAACACAAGCCAAGGGAATTATAGAAACAGAAATCATGAGAAAACAATCAGGAACCACCCGCCACCTGCTCAGCTGCTGCTGCCGCCTCTTCATCCCAGCCCACAGCAGCAGCCACCTCATAGGGGCTCACTACCTGCTCGGCCGGTGCTGCAGGCTTTGGGTCCAGCCAAAGCCGCCGCACAGCACCTGTTGAACAGCCAAGGACATTCACAGACCACACGGTCTGTGATTAAAAAAAAAATAATAATAATAACTTCTTGATTTGAGTGTTTTTCAGTATTTCGTTTAAATTCAGCCATCTAAAACCAAGCACGTGGATTCAGGTGCACCGCGCCACCTACTGGCCAGAACGGTTATTGCACCTACTCCTCCTGACTGAACCACAGGTAAGATTTATTACTTTGAATTTTAAAAAGGGCAATATGTCAGACAATTTAACCCTTCAAGGTTTCAATAGATTTTTCACTTACACCATGTATGAGGTCTTCCAAGACACATGTGAGGTCCTTCCTACACGGCCATTTCTAGGATTCACCTTTTTTCTTGTATTCTGTAGTTTTTTTCATAAAAAATAGTTTGACAATAGGAAAATGATACAGTCTTTACAGACTGAATCCAGGCTTCTTAGAAAAGAAGTTACAAATCTAAGGAAGGACACGACCATCTTAACTAACAATTTTCAGTCGGCTGAGGTGCTCGTACACACAATGCAGACTGATGCCAAACTCTTCAAGAAAGAGATTGCAGATCTCAAAAAGGATACTAGGACTTTGTTTAATAAGACTCAGTCAACTGAGCTTATTTTGGAAAGGGTACAGTCTAATAGTAATTCATTTAAGGAGAGATTCAGCACACTGGAGAAGGAAACGGCTGATTTGGCACATAAGACCCAGTCCATGACAGTGGGTGCTGAAACATTCTTTGAGAGGATTCGCACAGCTGAATGTATTAATCAGACTCTGTCGAAGGGGTATGACAGATTGACTGATAGAATGTCTCTCCAAGAAGGTAATATACATGCCATGAGGATTATGTCCAAGGATAAGATATTATCTCTAATGGACAGACTTCATACCTTGGAATCCTCAATGAGGGCATTAGAGCAGAATACTGGAGAGGAGATCCAGACCTTGCAGAAAGCAATGGTAAACAGATTTGAAAAGATTGAGGAAATTATTGACTTTGATGACCAGGGGCAAAAGGTAAGAAGGCAAAATTTAACTTCATCACTGCGTAAAACTCTCCGGGATAGCTTCCCCAGAGTTCTACCTGCCTTCCCTGTAATAACATCAGAAAAGGTAGCCGGCTCCAAATACCCTAAGGCTATCAAGGAATATACAGGGGAGCCTATACATATGAGTGATTTGAAAGAAATTAAACAAGCAATTGTGACTGATGGACTACATTCATCCTTTATTAGAGAGATGGTCAAAACCTGGGCTTTCAGTAACAAAGCCACACCTCACAATTGGGTTTAGTTAATCTCAGCTGTCCTAGAAAGCGGGCCACAATTACACTGGAGATGCCTTTTTAAAGAGGAAGCAAGAATGTTAGAGCAACAGGAAAAAGCGAAAGGAACTGAGATTTCCCTAGATCAAATTCTAGGTGATGGATTTTACTCTGATCCTCAGGAACTGACAATGGTCGAGGAAAAATTACAGGAGGCACATGTGCATAGGGAGAATCCAGAGCTTAGTTCAATTCTCATCCATATTGCCTTCCAGAATTTCTCCTACAGGAATTATAATGCAGAGAGTTGATATTATCTTAGAATGGATCTTTTTACCACATAAACCAAGTAAAAAATTAAAAACATATGTGGAAAAGGTCTCTGAATTAATTATTAAAGGTAAATTGAGACTTCATCAATTAGCAGGCATAGACTCAGCAGACATTATAGTGCCTTTCACTACTGATGAGATAAGAAAGTTATGGGAAGACAATGAACCATGGCAAAGAGCTTGTGCTAATTTTTTGGGAGATATTAATAGCAACTATACCAAAAACAATAGACTTAACCTTATAAAGAGAACTTCTTGGATTCTTCCTTGAATCATATGTGATACTCCAATAACTAGAGCCCATACATTTTATACTGATGCCAATAAATCAGGGAAGGCAGGTTACAATCAGACAAATTGAGTAAGGTGGAACAAAGCCCTTATACTTCTGTCCAGAAGGCAGAATTATATGCAATTCTTTAAAGCCACAAAACAATCCCACACCAGTTTGGATTAAAAGGAGTTATTTATTGGAGGGAAAAACTTACAGAACACCGTCCTACACCACAGTCCTCTTATAGCAAACAGGAAAGTCTAGCAGTTGGAACAAGAGCCAGAAGCAAGACAGAAAACCGGAGGGCTGCCACCACTTTTTGAAATGAAATAGACCACGCCCCCGTGGGCTGGTATCTTAATGGCTATTGGCTGAAGGAGCAGAAAGAGCTCCTGCAGCACCTCCCCCTTTTCTTTAAGTAAGAGAGTTCTAAACCTACTACAAAAGTATATACAATAAAAACAAGTATCCTATTCTAACTAGCTTAAGTCTTGTATAATAAATAACTTGGCCAAGTCATGAGAGGAAAGTAACTACATTTATCTAGTCTTCAACCCCATTGAAGATCTGACAAGGGAAATAACATTACCTGAGTAATTAGGAAATGCAATCAAACAACTTCCAAAATATGCAACAAATCAGAGACAACTGGCTACCTAAGCAATCACCCAAAGTCACATTTGCAAGGTTGAAGCAACCAACTTTGGCTAAGGCCTAGAAAAACTGACAGATTATTTTCAAAGGCAAGAAATTTTTCAAAACTGTCTTACCCTGTCTTGGCAAGATTTGACAGTTCTGCTTATCCATTTCCGGATACTATGTATTTTGTCAATAGTTGAGTTATGGGCAGTTCCTTGCCCAGAGGCTGGTTTTGCCAAGAAGAAGACAAGCTCCAAATGGAGTGTCTTTGGAGTTCAACAATCTCTCTGGAATAGATCGGTGTTGCCAGGAGCGATTGTGACTCACTACCACAGAACTCTAGGTTAGATTAAATGCCATTTTCTACAGCTCTTTGAAGAGGTTGTGGATTATTTATACAGAATATAATCTCTATATATCTAAAGAACCTGATTAGTCTAACTATAAATATGACAAACATAGATGACTATTGATCTAAAATTCTTAATACCTATCTAAATTAAAGACTAAGAGAATAAACAACTGTGCTATAAATGAGGACAATGACCCTCCAAATGTAAACATTGTACAAGTATACATTGCAATATAACTATATATATATCAATACATAAACAATATATAAGTATCTTAATCAGAGGTAGAAATGTACACTGCAATAGGGTAAATATATATCCATCTATATATATATATATATATATCAATACATAAAAAATGTTTTAAACAGAGGTAGAAGCATGCATGCATACAATATTCAATATAATTTAACTTTGTGTCCATATACAAGAATCTATGCCAATGTAATTATCTATAAACTATAACTCACAAATACCAATCTATTATCTCATCATTGCCTTTCCCTTTCTTTTTTCAAAAAGACCCCTGAGCCTATAAAATTCCTCCCCCAATCCTCAACCATATACTAATTATAATCAACCCCTAAATGATGTCCCTAAACCCGGGGACAAACTGTGCTGGGAGAGGGGACGTCATCCTCTAGAATTACTTCCAGCTGTCATGGGGGCGACATTCTTTCTAGGGGATCCTATAAAAGTAAAATAATGGTTAAATTTCAAGATCAATGTCTGGTAAAATTGCAAAAAAACTCTGAGTATTTTGTGGAGGCATGGCCAAAATGTTGTAAAATATGTGCACCACTTCAGCTAACCAAGTTGGAACCGCCTTGTGCAACTGGTACTTGAAACAGTTCTTGTAGCAGCACTATCAGTATCATGACGTCATATTAACCAGGTGGAGTTGTTATGGGGCCCCATCTTCTTCCTGGAAACTTCGAAGATTACTGCAGGAAAATTTATTGTTCATTGTGGAAAACTTAAACATTAATTATACATATATTCAATGAAAGGTATGATAGACATGAAGAAAAGCAAAGATGTTTTCTAAATTTGTTTTTCTTTCTGTCCCATATCATGGCTCTTGACATGAGACAGAAACCCCAGAAACTCTGGGTTTTTCTCTTAACAACAGGCTTGGAATTAGAGAGAGACTGATCCAGAGTTCCACTCCAAAACCAGCTCTATATACTTATGAATATAAATAAACAAAAAATATGTGTATTTTATTATTACTTACAAAACCTATTCGATTTTCCTGGTGATGCATATTGGGTAGTAATTTTTTCCATCTGTCAGTATTCAAATATCCAGGGTTCCTTGAATTTTTCGAAATTGAGTGTTTTCCTGTAGGGATAAGAACAGAACCCTGCCCCCATCCTATAAGTTTTTCTTACCAGCTGTATGATTATCATCATTGTGGATGAGTTGTCATTTCTCCTTTCCAAGAGGTTTCTCCTCTTCAAATCGAACCTTTATTAATTTTGATGGTATCCACAATTTTTCTTCTCCTGTGGAAACAAGAGCAAAACCCCTTCCCCAACATAGCACATCTCCTGGCTTCCATTGAGAGGTCAGCACATCCTTGAAACAAACTGGTTGATTTAGTTCAAAGATTTTTCCATTATATGATGTCTTTCTGCTGCCGTTGTTCCTTTATCATTAGCATTAAGAAAATTCAAGGTTAAAAAGGCATTATATAATCTATTTCTTGGGGCATTTTCCACCCCTTTCTGCTTGTTTAACATATCCTTTATAGTTCGATTTGATCTTTCTATGACTGCTTGACCTGTAGGATTGTATGGTATACCTGTGACATGTTTAATATTATAATAAGGAAAAAACCATTTCATTTTCCTACAGACATAAGCTGGACCATTATCTGTTTTTATTTGTGCAGGTATACCCATGATGGCAATAACTTCTAATAAATGTGCGATTACTGAATCAGCTTTTTCTGAGCTTAAAGCAGTTGCCCACTGAAAGCCTGAATGAGTGTCAATGGTATGATGTACATATTTTAATTTTACAAATTCTGCAAAGTGGAACACATCCATCTGCCAGATTTCATTCCTTTGAGTACACTTCAGGTTAGTCCCTGCAGGTAGTGGTATTTGGTTATATGAAGAGCAAGCAGGGTATCTCTTTATAATCTCCTTAGCTTGTTGCCATGTAATGGAAAACTCTATCTTTAAACCTTTGCTATTGACGTGACATTTTTAATGAAATTCTGAGGCCTGAAACACGCTTCCAAACAATAATTGATCAATTTCTGCATTACCTTGTGTTAGAGGACCTGGCAGACCCATTTGGGACCAGATGGGTGTTATGTACATCGGACAAAGCCTATTCCTGATTATGTCTTATACCTGTATAAACAATGAAGTCAATTCTGTATCATCTGGTATAAATTCAGCGGTGTCAATATGCAAGATTACTCTTTCTGCATATTATGAATCAGTGACTATATTAAGAGGCTCTTTAAAATCCCTTAGCACCATAAGAATGGCATATAATTCTGCCTTCTGGACAGAAGTATAAGGGTTTGTTCCACCTTACTCAATTCGTGTGATTTGTAACCTGCCTTCCCTGATTTATTAGCATCAGTATAAAATGTATGGGCTCCAGTTATTGGAGCATCACATACAATTCAAGGAAGAATCCAAGAAGTTCTCTTAATAAGGTTAAGTCTACCACTTTTGGGATAGTTGCTATTAATTTCTCCCAGAAGATTAGCACAAGCTCTTTGGCATGGTTCACTGTCTTCCATAACCTTTTTATTTCATCAGTAGTGAAAGGCATTATAATTTCTGCTGGGTCTATACCTGCTAGCTGACCAAGTCTCAGTTTACTTTTATAATTAATTCAGAGACCTTTTCCACATATGTTTTTAATTTTTTACTTGCATTGTGTGGTAAAATGATCCATTCTAAAATAATATCTTCCCTCTGCATTAAAATTCCTGTAGGAGAAATTCTGGAAGGCAATATGAGTAGAATTCAACTAAGATTTGGATTCACCCTATCCACATGTGCCTCCTGTAGTTTTTCCTCAATCATTGTAAGTTCCTTTTCTGCTTCAGCTGTTAATTCTCTGGGACTATTCAAATCTTTATCACCATCTAAAGTTTTGTTTAAATGAAGTATTAAATCAGGTGTTATCCCAATAGCCGGTCATAGACTGGAAATGTCTCCTAACAATATTTGAAAGTCATTAAGAGTCCGTAACTGGTCTCTCCTAATTTGTGCCTTTTGTGTCCTAATTTTCTAAAAACCTATTCTGTAACCTACATAATTAACAGAATCTCCTCTTTGAATCTTTTCAGGAGCAATTTGTAATCCCCATTTAGGCAAAATTATCTTTACTTCTTCAAACATTCTTTCTAAAGTATCTATGTTTGAATCGGATAGCAAAATGTCATCCATGTAATGGTAAATTATAGACTTAGGGAATTGCTTATGTATTATTTCCAATGGCTGCAAAATATTGACACAGGCTGGGTCTATTGAGCATTCCCTGTGGTAGGACAGTCCACTGGTATCTCCTAGTAGGCTGAGAATTATTATAAGTAGAAATTGTGAAGGCAAATTTTCTGGAGTATACTCACATCCACTCCTGTGTCTATCAAGCCAACAATCACAATTCCATTTATAAGTACTCTCAGCTTTGGTCTCTTGATCATTTATAGAGGTTTGCCAAAATATATGCTTCTTATTTCCTAATGGAATTTCTGACTTATCCTCCAAATTTGAGACATCATTTAGAACCTTATGGTCTCACACAGAAGCTTCTAGAGTTTTTAATTTTCCTGGTGTGACATGTCCTTCATGGTTACTGGGAATGACTGAGCCAATTTTGGTTTGGGGGCCTGTGAGAGGCCCCTCAGGGAGTTTCCCGATGGTATCAGGTTGCTGTGTCTGTCTGTTCTTGATCTGCATTCATTGGTCCAATGTCTTCCTTTACCACACCTCCTACACATACCTGAAGGCCAAGGTTTCCTATTCCTGCCATTTCCAGATGAAGTGTTATTCCTAGAAATTCCTTGCCTGCAATCCCTTTTTTGGTGTCCTAATTTACCACAATTAAAACATTTGGCAGGTTGATGTCCCCTCATAGCTTTGGAAATCGCTTTTCCTACCCAAGATTCGTCATCGTAATTAAAGTTCTGAAAATTCAAGGTATGCTGGATCCATTCATCCATAGGTGCTGATCTAGACCTTAAAGGCCCAATTATCTTCTTGCAGTCTAAGTTTGCATTTTCAAAAGCCAGCAATTCAAGAATTAGTCATCTAGCTTCTAGGCCTGTTACTCCTATGTTCAGAGCCTTAATTAATCTTTGCAAAAAGTCAGTATACTGTCCTGCCTAACCCTGGTATATGACTTTACCTTTTTTTCCAGTTCTTGTATCCTATCCCAGGCATTCGAAGCTGCTTTGTGGCGTAGGGACAATATTTCTTCATCATAAAGAGCTTGGACCTGTGGATCAGCATAAGCTCCTACACCAAGAATTTGATCCTGGGAAACCTCCACACTTTTGCCCTTCCTTGCTGTTCCATATGTTTGGATTCTTCTCTGAAATAAACTCCAAACATCAAGGAAGGTCCATCTTCTAACACCGCTGATGCCAATTGGGAGAAATCATGAGTTTAGCCCTTACATTAGAAGCCCAAGTTCTTATCATTTCCTTAACAAAGGTAGAGTGCAAGTCATAATTAACGACGGCATGCTTAACTTCCTTTAAGACATCCATTCCTACTGCCGTCCACCTAGCTTCTTTGGCTCCCTTTGAGCCTTTAGACGTTGACGCTTTGTCAGAATAAATTACAGAGTATGTCGCTAAAATCCTGGGTAAACCAGTTCTGACAGCTGGTGGTGGCATTGTATCCTGCCCTTGTGTCTTCTCACCTGGTTCATCATCTCTGATAATTTCTTCAATCATTTCAAATCTCTTAAACACTATCTCATGTAAGGCCTGAATCTCCTGTCTTGCAAAGGTTTCTAGTGATTTCCCTATGGCATCAATTTTCTGGTTCCTATTCTGAACCTGTGATTCCAAGGTCTTAATGTTTCCTTTCAAAGATAACATCTCCTCCTTGAACTGCCCCTGGATATCATGTAAGTAGCCATCCTGGAGGTATATTCTGTCTGTTACCTTCTCAAAACTCTGTGATAACTTCTGAAAATCAAATTCAAGAGCCTGGACCCTTTCAGGTAAGTTCCTAGTACCCTTAGATAAGGAGTCAATTTTGCCTATCATGATATTAATCCTATCAATTAATGCCATATTCTTCCATAATGATATAATATGGAGAAGAAAACTGAGACCTAATAACCAGTAAATTGAGGTACCTCCAAGGTCATAGAGGCCTTATGTGATTTCTTCCATAGTGGCAGTAAAAATCGTGGCTAGAGTCCCATTAATAACAAAACCTACCATTTTACCTGTTAACCAGCAGATGGCGATGTTTCCGAGTCACAACTGGAGTCAATGGAAAGGTGTCAGGATAGATCCTGTGGTAAAATCTGCCCTAATAATTGTTAAGAAACCGGGGGAAAAAATGAGTCTCAAGAAGTTAAATGTAGTGAAATCAATTCCATACACAGAGCAAGAAATCCAAAGTCCTGGTACAGGGAACAGAAACCCAGAAGCTTTCAGTGGCTAGCAAACAGTGTGGCTAGCCCCAGGCACCCACCTGCTGCTCCACTGGGGATTGCAGCTCCCACCCAATGGAGGGGTCGTGACACAGCTGCTGGTCAACCCTTCCTATGCTGCTTCCAAAGCTGCAAAAGCCACTGCTGGGATTTCAAACAGCAATTCTATTTGAGCTGCCGGAATGTCCCAAGGAGTTTTTGCCCCAGGGAATTTTCAGAGTTCAACAACCTGTCTCATGCTGCCTAAGCCCTAGGCTGTAAGGGGGATTTAAAAATCACTTAGCAAACCAGGCAGGCAGTGTGGATCCTGGGAGGCATGGAGTTTTTAACTACACGCACAGGCCATGGCTGGGAGGGTTTGTGCCAAACTGCTGAGCCTGCAGCAGGCAGCCTAGCCCACGGCAGGCAGCCTAGCTGGGGGATGGGGGAGTGGGGTGGTTCTAAAACCAAGCGTTGAGGCTCCAGACAAAGCCGCAAAACAATCCCACACCAGTTTGGATTAAAAGGGGCTATTTATTGGAGGGGAAAAACTTACAGAACACTGTCCTACACCACATTCCTCTCATAGCAAACAGGAAACAGAAAGTCTAGCAGTTGGAACTGGAGCCGGAAGCAAGAGAGAAAACCGGAGGGCTGCAGCCACTTTTTAAAATGAAATAGACCACGCCCCAGTGGGCTGGTATCTTAAAGGCTATTGGCTGAAGGAGTGGAAAGAGCTCCCACAGCAATTCTTATGGTGCTAAGGGATTTTAAAGAGCCTCTTAATATAGTCACTGACTCGCAATATGCAGAAAGAGTTATCTTGCATATTGAAACCACTGAATTTATACCAGATGATATAGAACTGACTTCATTGTTTATCCAGGTACGAGACATGATCAGGAATAGGTTTTGCCCTATGTACATAACACACATCCGATCCCATACAGATCTGCCAGGTCCTCTAGCACAAGATAATGCAGAAATTGATCAATTATTGATTGGAAGTGTGCTGCAGGCCTCTGAATTTCATAAAAAACATCATGTCAATAGCAAAGGTTTGAAGAAAGAATTTTCTATAATGTGGCAATAAGCTAAGGAGATTATAAAGAGATGCCCTAACTTGCTCGTTATATAGCCAAACCACTACCTACAGGGACTAACCTGAAGTGTACTCAAAGAAATCAAATTTGGCAGATGGGTGTGTTCCACTTTGCAGAATTTGGCAAATTAAAATATGTACACCACACCATTGACAGGTTTTCAATGGGCAACTGCTTTAAGCTCAGAAAAAGCTGATTCAGTAATCACCCATTTATTAGAAGTCATGGCCATCATGAGTATACGTGCACAAATAAAGACGGATAATGGTCCAGCTTATGTCTCTAGGAAAATGAAATGTTTTTTTGCTTATTATAATATTAAACATGTTACAGGTATACCACACAATCCTACAGGTCAAGCAGTCATAGAAAGATCAAATCAAACTATAAAGGATATGTTAAACAAACAGAAAGGGGTGGAAAATACCCCCAGAAATAGACTACATAATGCTTTATTAACCTTAAATTTTCTTAATGCTAATGAGAAAGGGACAACAGTGGCCGAAAGACACTGGATAATGGAAAAGTCTGCTGAATTAAACCAACAAGTTAATTTCAAGGATGTGCTGACCTCGCAATGGGAGCCAGGAGATATGCTGCTTCCAGGGAAAGGGTTTTGCTCTTGTTTCCACAGGAGAAGAAAAATTGTGGATACCATCAAAATTAATAAAGGTTCGGTTTGAAGAGGAGGAACCTCTTGGAAAGGATAAATGACAGCTCATCCACAATGATGATAATCATACAGGTGGTAAGAGAAACACATAGGATGGGGGCAGGGTTCTGTTCTTATCTTCTCAGGAAAACACTCATCTTCAAAAAAATTCAAGGGACCCTGGATGTTTGAATATTGACGGATGAAAACATTTTACAGCCCAATAAGGGTCAGCAAGAAAATCAAACAGGTTCCGTAAGTAAAAATTTTCAAAACATACATATATATGTATGTATGTATGTATTTATATTCATAAATATATAGAGCTGGTCTTGGAGTTGGACTCTGGCTCAGTCCCTGTCTAATTACAAGCCTGTTGTTAAGAGACAGCCCAGAGTTTCTGTCTCATGTCATGATATGGGACAGAAGAAAAACATAATTTATAAAACTCCTTTGCCTTTCTTCATATCTATTTTTGTCTCTATCATACCTTTTATTGAATATATATGTATGTCTATATAAATAATGCTTAAATTTTCTATAATAAACAATAAATTTTCCTGCAGTAATATTTAAAGTTTCCAGGAAGAAGATGGGACCCCACAACAACAACTCCACCTGTTTAATATGATGTCATGATGCTGATAACGCTACTACAAGATCTGTTTGGATACCAGCTGCACAGGACAGTTCCAACTTGGTTAGCTGAAATGGTACACTTCTTTTACAACATTCTGGCCAGACCTCCACAAAATACTCAGAGACTATTTGCAATTTTACCAGGCCAAATATTAATCTGGTAATTTATCATCATTTATTTTAACAGGATCTCCTAGAAAGAACATCGCCCCCATGACAGTTGGAAGCAACTTCAGAGTATGACGTCCCCTCTCCCAGCAAAGTTTGCCCTCAGGCTTAGGGACATCATTTAGGGGTTGATTATAATTGGTATACGGTTGAGGGATGGGGGAGGAATTTTATAGGCTCAGGGATCTTTTTAACAAAAAAAGAGGGATAATTGGAGTGATGGGATAATAGATTGGTATTTGTTGGTATTTGTGAGTTATTGTTTTTAGACAATCATATTGGTATAGTTTTTGTATAATGATACAAAGTTAAATTATATTGAATATTGTATGCATGTATGCTTCTACCGCTGTTTAAAACATTGTTTATGTATTGATATATATATTTACCATACCACAGTACACATTACTACCTCTGATCAAGATACTTATACATTGTTTATATTTGAAGGTCATTGTCCTCATTTATTGCACAGTTGTTTATTGTCTTAGTCTTTAAGTTAGATAGGTATTGAGAATTATAGATCAATAGTCATCTATGTTTGTTATATTTATAATTAGACTAATCAAGTTTTTTAGATACGTAGAGATTATATTCAGTATAGATAATCTTCAACCTCTTCAAGGAGCTGTAGAAAATGGCCTTTAATCTAATTTAGAGTTTCGTAGTTTCATAGCAGTGAGACACAGTCACTCCTGGCAACACCAGTCTATTCCCGAGAGAATGTTGAGCACCAGAGACACTCCACCTGGAGCCTTTCTTCTTGGCAGAACTGGCCTTTGGGCAAAGAAATGCCCATACCTCAATCACTGACAGAGATACAGGACTGTCATATACAAGGTAATATAGTTTTGAAAAGTTTCTTGCCTTTGAAAATGATATGTCAGTTACTTTAGGCCTTAGCCAAAGTTGGTTGCTTCAACATTGCAAATGAGACTTTGGGTGATTGCCCAGGTAGTCAGTTGTCTCTGTTATTTGTTGCACATCTTGGAAGTTTCTCAATTACGCTTCTGTCCACTAATATTATTTCCCTTCTAAGATCTTTAACAGAGTTGAATATTAGATAATTGTACTTATCTTCCTAACAATTTAGCCAAGCTTAATTTCAATGCAATAGTTAGACTCCTTAAAATAGAATGTTTAGTAAAACTTTTGTTATGCATTTCTTGCTCAATATTGTTTATTGTTTGTAATTTTATTTTTGGTATCTGTTCCTATTGTATATAGCTGTGTTGGGTTTGGATTGATCTTGTTTAGACAAAAGGGGGAGATGATGGGGAAACTATCAACCAATCACATCTTGTTAGGGTGTGGCTACCTGGACCCCCAGGTAGAAAAACCGAGAGAACACAGGTACTCTCTCTCTCTCTCTCCATGAGGTATCTGCCAGATGGATAGGATGTCAGACCTCCCACCCTTGTAACGTGAGTTTCCCCTTCTTTAATCATTAAAAATACCGGTTCTTCTTGAGGTGGCTTGGTTATTTATTGTGCCTACCTAATTCATCAACAAACTTTTATCCAAACTAACCAAAAGGCAGAGAGAGAATATCCAAATCAACAAAATCAAAATTGAAAGGAGGGACATAACAATAGACCTAAAGAAAGCCAGAGAGTCATTAGGTCATATTTCAAAAACCTGTACTCCACAAAATTCAAAAATTTAAAGGAAATGGACAACTTTCTGAATAAATATCACTTACCAAGTTAAATCAAGACCAGATAAGCAAATTAAATAGACCTATAACTGCTAAACAAATGGAAACAGTCATCAAAAGTCTCCCAAGCAAAAAAAAGCCCAAGACCAGATGGTTTCAGCTCAGAATTCTACAAGATTTTGAAAGAAGAACTAATACCAATAATTCTCAAACTGTTAAACACAACAGAAACAGAAGGAACATCGCCAAACTCTTTCTGTGAAGCTACAATTACCCTGATACCCAAGCCACATAAAGAAATTACTGAGAAAGAGAATTAAAGACCAATCACACTCAAACATTGATACAAAAATACTCAATAAAATAATGACAAATCAAATCCAAGAACACATCAGAAAAATCATCTATTATGATAGAGTCAGCTTCATTCCAGGGATGCAGGAATGTTTCAACATATAAAATTCTGTCAATGTAATATACAACATAAACAAACTGAAAAATAAAAACCACATGATCATCTCATTAGATGCCGAAAAGCTTTTGACAAAATACAACATCGCTTCATGATAAAGATCTTGGAGAGATCAGGGACACAAGGAACATGCCTAAACATAATAAAGGCAATATACAGCAAGCCAACAGCCAACATCAAATTAAATGGAGAGAAACTCACAGTGATCTCACTGAAATCAGAAACAAGACAAGGTTGTTCACCCTTTTCACATCTTTTCAATATAGTTCTTGAGGTCCTAGCTAGAGCAATAAGACAACATAAAGAGATCAAGGGGATACAAATCAGAAAAGAAGAAGTCAAACTCTCACTATTTACTGGTGATATGATAGTTTACATAAGCGATCCCAAAAATACTACCAATGAACTTCTACAACTCATAAACATTTTCAGCAATGTAGAAGGATACAAGAATAACTCAAAAAAATCAGTAGCCCTCCTGTATACAGATGATAAATGGGTTGAGAAAGAAATCAGAGAACATCACCCTTCACAATAGCCACAAATAGCACAAAATATCTTGGAGTAACTCTAAACAAACAAATGGAAGACCTGTATGACAAGAACATTAAATCTTTGAAGAGAGAAATTGAAGAAGACACCAGAAAGTGGAAAGATCTCCTATGCTCTTGGGTAGGTAGAATTAACATAGTAAAAATGGCAATCTTACCAAAAGCAAGCTACAGAATCAACACAATGTCAATCAAAATGTTATGTTATACATATGGTGCCTCAATTTAAAATTTTTTGACAAAAAACAAAGTCATAATGTCTTTACAAATCACAAAACAATAGAAAATATCATGTTATTAACATGGGGAGTAAAGGAGACAGGCTTGGTGGTGCACACCTTTAATACCAGCACTGAGGAGGCAGAGACCGGTGGATCTCTGTGAGTCAAAGCCATCCTGATCTATGTAGTGGGTTCCAAGACAGTTAAGGCAACATAGTGAGACTCTTTATCAAACAAACCAACAAATAAAACCCCAAAAGTAATTAGTAGGGAAAAGGGAATAACAGAAATGTATAACCAAAATGCAAAGAAACATTAAGATAAATATCTCAAACAGAAAATAGAAATATGGAAAATATAAATCTGAAAGTACGACAGTTGCATTATGTTTAAAAGTTTATGTAAAGTATATAAACAGAGAAAATTTTGTTTTGTATTATTTAAATGGATACATCACACATGTAAGGATGTTGAAAAGTAAAATTACTGATAAAAAAACCAAATATTCACTGACACATAAGAAGTAGACATCCTTATGCTACTATGAGAAGTAGATATGCGAAGACAGAGGCTATCAGTAAAGATTAAATAAATTATCATCCAATTATAAATGCTATGATGTGTGTTTACTGAATAATAAGTGTTTGCAGAACTGGCCAGTTTTCATATTGTAGTCATTCCCACGATGTCTGATTTCAAGCTAGTAGTGTGATGGCTTCACTGTACAGTTGGGAAGAAATGTATACAAACAGCATGAAGTCTGTATAAGCCTGTTTCAGGATATCGCATTATGTGTGTCAGTCCACCAGAAATAGATCATAATGCTAAATTATATAGGATGACAAGCAATCAGAGATTAATGATAGAGAAGACCAAACCTTGATCCAGTTGACATCTTGAGAACACTGTGCAAGACTAGGGATGTAGCCTTC
>PVIU01025857.1:0-22995 GCA_004026605.1 Ondatra zibethicus | reverse complement strand
GAAGGTATATTCTTTCCTGTTTGGGTGGAATGTTCTATAGATGTCTATTAAGTCCATTTGATTCATTACATCTGTTAGTTCTCTTATTTCTCTGTTAAGTTTCTGTCTGGTTGACCTGTCCATTGGTGAGAGAGGAGTGTTGAAATCTCCTACTATTAGTGTGTGGGGTTTGATGTGTGCTTTGAGTTCTAGTAATGTTCCCTTTCCATATGTGGGTGCTTTTATATTAGGGGCATATATATTCAGGATTGAGACTTCATCCTGATGGATTATTCTGTTTAAGAGTATAAAATGTCCATCTCCATCTCTTCTGATTGATTTTAGTTTGAAGTCGATTTTGTTCGATATTAGTATAGCCACACCTGCTTATTTCTTAGGGCCGTTTGATTGAAAAACCTTTTCCCAAACCTTTACTCTGAGATAATGTCTGTTTTTGTGGTTGAGGTGTGTTTCTTGTAAACAACAGAATGTTGTATCCTGTTTTGGTATCCATTCTCTTAACCTGTGCCTTTTTTTAGGTGAATTGAGTCCATTGATATTAAGTGATGTTAATTACCAAAGGTTATTAACTGTGGTTATTTTTTTTAGGGTTGTAGAGTTTGTGTGGTTCCCTTCTTTGAGTTGTGCCAGTGGAGGGCTGTTAAATGTCTGTGTTATTATGGGTGTTGCTTGCTTCTTTTAGATGTGGTTTTCCTTCTAGTACTTTCTGTAAGGCTGGGTTTGTGGCTATGTATTGCTTAAATTTGTTTTTATCCTGAAATACCATGTTTTCTCCATCGATGGTGAATGAAAACTTTGCTGGATATAGTAGTCTGGGCTTGCATCCATGGT
This sequence comes from Ondatra zibethicus, assembly GCA_004026605.1. Lineage (NCBI taxonomy): Eukaryota > Metazoa > Chordata > Mammalia > Rodentia > Cricetidae > Ondatra > Ondatra zibethicus. The sequence goes on along the minus strand of PVIU01025857.1, from coordinate 22,164 downwards.
CTCTTAGTGTCTGCAGCACATCTATCCAAGACCTTCTGGCTTTCATGGTTTCCATAGAGAGGTCAGATGTAATTCTGATAGATTTACCTTTATACGTTACTTGGCCTTTTTCCTTTGCAGCTCTTAGTAATATTTCTTTATTCTGTATGTTTTGTGTTTTGATTATTATATGGCGAGGGGATGTCCTTTTTTGATCCAATCTATTTGGTTTCTGTATGCTTCTTGTACTTTCATAGGTATATCCATATTTAGGTTGGGAAAGTTTTCTTCCATAATTTTGTTGAATATATTTTCTGGGTCTTTGAGCTGTGCTTCTTCTCCTTCTTCTACCCCTATTATTCTTACGTTTGGTCTTTTTATGGTGTCCCCGATTTCCTGGGTGTTTTGTGTTAAGAATTTGTTGGATTTGTTGTTTTCTTTGATCACTGAGTTTATTTTCTCTATTGTATCTTCAGCGCCTGAGATTCTTTCTTCTATCTCTTGTAGTCTGTTGGTTATACTTGTCTCTGCAGTTCCTGATCGTTTACCCAGATTTTCCATCTCCAGCCTTCCCTTGGTTTGTGTTTTCTTCATTGCCTCCATTTCAGTTTTTAAGTCTTAAACTGTTTCCATTACCTGTTTGGTTGCTTTTTCTTGGTTTTCTAGGGTATCTTTGAGGAATTTATTCATTTCTTCTAACTTTTTGTTAGTTTTCTCATCCCTTTCTTCAAAGGAGTTTTTCACCTCTTCTTTAAAGGTCTCTATCACTTTCATAAAGTTACGTTTAAAGTCGATTTCTTCTACTTCTTCTGGATTAGGTTGCTCAGGTTTTCCTGTTGAGTACTCTTGGTTTCTGGTGTTATCATGTTGCTTTTCAGGTTGTTGGAGGAATTCTTGGATTGATGCCTACCCATTTATTCCTCTGATTTTAGTCAGGGGAGTCTCAGCTGGTGGGGACCTCCCAGGAAGGCTTGTACACACTCAACCCTCTGGATAGCTGATCTCAGTGCAGGAATAGGAAGTCCCGTCTGGACTTCCGATCCTTCTGGACCTCCAATCTCGGCACAGAAAGAGAGATTCCTGGGGTTCCAAGGCCCCACAGAGGAAAGGGCAATCTTGCAGGGGGGGGTGCAGGGTTGTGTGGAACAAAGAGGCCCGCGGGGACCTTACCGCCAGATACACACAACTTTACCAGCCTGCGCCTCCGATCTCAGCACAGAAAGAGAAAGTGCTGTGGTTCCAAGGCCCCACAGAGGAAAGGTCAGTCTTGCAGGGGGATGGTGCAGGGTCGTGTTGATCAAAGAGGCCCATGGGGACCTTACTTCCAGGCATGCACAACCTTACCAGTGTGAGCCACCTCCGATCTCAGCACAGGAATTGAGAGTGCTGGGGTTTCAAAGCCCCAAAGAGGAAAGGGCGATCTTGCAGGGGGGATGCAGGGTCGTGTGGAACAAAGAGGCCCTCGGGGACCTTACCGCCAGGGGGCACAGCCTTACCCTGGCACTGGCTCTCTTTGCCAGAGCTATGGGGTCCTATATCTTTACTCTCCTCTATGATCTCTGTCTCTGGATATGATCCTTGTTCAACATGGTTTGAAGCTGAGAGATTACACTCATTGTCAGCACGACAAAGTGACAGATACCCAAGTTGAAAAACAAGCTCTTCCTTTGATAGGAAATAGACAGCAGTGTCAGAATGACAATTTTTGTATATGTATATGTGTGTGTTTGCATGTGTCAGCATCAGGTGTTCTCCTTAATTGATCTCTACCCTATCTATTAATTGTAAACGTTTAAACTTTTATTTATTCTGTGTATGGGGCATACCGTGGCACACATTGGGAGGTCAGGACACCTTGTGGGATTTGGTTCTCTCCTTCTATCATGTGGTTTCTGGGGATTGAACTCAGGCTGTCAGGCTTGGCAGAAGCCTTCCACTGAGCCGTCTTACTAGCCCTCCACCTTATTTTTTGAGACAAGATCTCTTCCTGACCCTGGAGCTTGCTGATTGGCTCTACTGGTTGGCATGTGAGCCTGTTTCTTAGTGCTGGAACCACAGGTTTGTGAGCAGCGTCTGGCTTCTTTATGTGGTTCTGGGAAATGGAACCCAGGCCCTGCAGCTCGCTTGGCAAGCACTTTCCTGATTGAACCATCTTCCTGGCCTTGCTTGTGGAGTATTTATCGGCAGCCTTCTGGGAATCAGGTACTCACAGTGTTCACACTGGCTATGGGGCAGGCATCCCTGCTCTTCCCTCTGATGTCAGCTGAGCTTGTCAGCACGAATCCATAACCAAACTGTAACTTCCTTCCATCAAAAACCCAGATGTAGTTAAAATACATGTTTTTGGATACAACTAGAGAGGTGATTCAACTTCTAATCAAGGAGAATTTAGAAATTGTCTTTGGTCCCATTGTCTTGTACACTGAATTTTAAGTAACTGTAAGTGAAGGAGAGAGCCACAGGCTGGTCCATTCTCACCATCAGTGGGAAAATTATTGCACAAGAGAAATAGTTGGCCATCATTGAACTCTGCCATCAAAGAGCAGTGTGGCTCCATCCACTGATTTGGTGTCTCTCTGGAGGGCCAAACCATGATGGAACTGGGGCATCCCCGAAGGTAGTGATGACATCCTGGGCGATGATGGGTTAGGATACTCCAGAGGCCAGGAGAGAAACAAACTGGTGATCACACACTCTCTCTCTCTCCCTCCTTCCCACCTCCCTACTCTCCTTCCTACCTCCATACTCCCCTTCCTCCATCCCTTTCTCTTTCTCTCTTTGTGCTTTGGACTGGAGCAGTGAGTATGCTAGAAAAGTGCTTTCAATTGAGCTTTATTTTTAGCATGTGTGTGTGTGAGTTGGTTGGTATATGTATGTTCTACTTGCCTATACATATGTCTACAGAGGACAGGTGTCAACCTTTGGTGTCCTCCTCTATTGCAGTCCATTTATTTTGATTTATTTAGTTTTGGACAGGGTCTTTCCTTGGACCTGCTGCACACTGATCTGTTGCACTGTCAGCCCGCTTGCATTTATTTAGTCCTTACATTCTTGTGTGTGTGTGTGTGCTTGTGCGTGTGTGTGCGTGTGTGTGTGCGCATCACATGGTGTGTGAGTACAGGTGTACACAGGCCACAGCATGTGCACTGAGATAACACGACAACCTTGAGTGTCAGCCCTCACCTTCCATCTTGTTTGAGACAGGGCCTCATTGCTCCCCACTGTGTACACCAAGCTAGTTAGCCCACAGACTTCTGGGGATTCTGTCATCTCTGCCTCCCATCTCCCCATAAGAGTGCCTGAGTTTTTGTTGACTTGATGCAAACCTAGACAAACCTGGCAAGAGGGAGTCTCAGCTGAGGAGCTTCCTCTATCAGACTGGCTGTGGTTATGCCTGTGGAGGCATTTTCTTGATGATTGGCAAAAGGGCCCAGTCCTTTGTGGGTGGTACCATCTGTGAGTGGGGGGTGATCCTGGGCTGTGTAAGAAAGGTAGCTTAGCAAGCCAGGGGGAGCAAGCCAGTGAGCAGCACTCCTCTGTGGTTTCTGCCTCAGTTCCTGCCTTGACTTTTCTGCTGATGGACTAATACCTGTTAGCCAAATAAATCCTCTGCCTCAGTTGGGGTTGCTATTGCTGCAATGAAATAACATGGCCAAAGGTAGCTTGGGTAGGGAAGTGTTTATTTTGCTTACACTTCAACTGCACTGCTCATCACCAATGGCAGTCAGGGCAGGAACTCAAGCAGCAGGAACCTGGAGACAGGAGCTGATGCAGAGGCCATGGAGGAGTGCTGTTGTTGGCTTGCTCAGTCTGCTTTCTCATAGAACCCAAGACCACCAGCCATGGGGTGGCACCACCCACAGTGGGTTGGGTCCTCCCCCATTGATCAATAATTAAGAAAATACAACCGGCTTGTCTACAGCCATATCTTAAAGAGGCATTTTCTCAATTGAGGCTCCCTCCTATCAGATTGTGTCAAGTTGACACCAGCTAGCAAGGAAACCTTTCCTCCCCCAGTTGTTTATCAGAGCAACAGAGAACCTAATTAGGACACAGATGCATGCTCCCTTGTCAGCTTTATGTGGGTGGAGTGGGACAATGGTCTGTATTCTGTCAATTATATTTTAAATGTACACTGACTGGCCAGTAGCCAGGCAGGAAGTATAGGCGGGACAAGCAGACAGGAAGTAGAGGCAGGTCAATGAGAACAGGAGAATTCTGGGAAGAAGGAAGTCTTATTTTGCAGTCCTGACCCAGCTACAGAAGAAGCAAGATGTGACTGCCTCGCTGAAAAAGGTACTGAGCCACCTGGCTAACATAGACAAGAATAATGGGCTAATAGAAGTTGTAAGAGTTAATAAGAAGCCTGAGCTATTGGGCCAATCAGTTTATAACTAATGTAGGCCTCTGTGTGATTTCTTTGGGACTTAATGACTGTGGGAAACGGGCAGGACAGAAACCCAGACAGCACGTGGGTTCTGGAGATTCAAACTCAGGGCTCATGTACTCATGGCAAGAGTGCTGCACTCCGACTCATCTCTCCCGACTTTGGTTTCCTTTGGAGTTTGAATGGCCCTTATGCCTACATATTCTGTATAAGATGTCCAGTGTTTGTGGAATAGGAGTGGCAAAAGTGGACATTTTCCTGTTTGCTCAGGACCTCAGTGGAGATGTTTAATCAACTTTCCTGTCTCTTGTTGGCAATGTTTTGTCATATGGACCCTTTCTCGTGCTTGCTTATACCCCTCCAATACCTGATTTTTTTTTTTATTTTCATGGAAGAGTGTTGAGTTTTACCAGATGATTTTTCTACAAGATAGCCTACTGGTGCGTGTTATCTCACATATTGCTTTTGTTGTTTTGTGTGTATTGAACCATCCTTAAATACCTAGGATAAATCACTTGACCAGGGTATATAGTCTTTCTAGTGTGCTGTTAGATTACACATACACACACACACACAACCACAGCACACACACACACACACACATTTTTCCTTCCCCCCAAGACAGAGTATTAGTATATAGCTCTGGCTGTCCTTGAACTCACAGAGATTCACCTGCCTCTGCCTCCTGAGTGCTGAGATTAAAGGTGTGCACCACTATGCTTGGCTTTAGTTTGTTAATATTTTGTTGAGAATTTTTGTTTTTATTTGTTTGTTTGTTTTGACACAGGGTTTCTCTGTATAGCTCTGGGTGTCCTGGAACTTGCTCTGTTGCCTACCTCTGCCTCCCAAGTGTTAGGATTAAAGGTGACCACCTGGTTTGAGAATTTTTACATCTATGTTTATTAGAGGTATTTGTTGATCATTTTCCTTTTTAACGATTTTATGTGTGTGCGCGCGCATGTGCACATGTGTATACAAGTGTGCAGATGCACATGAAAGCCAGAAGAGGGTGGTGGATCCTTTGGCACTAGAGTTATAGCTGATTATGAGCTGCCCAGCATGGGTGCTGGAACCAAACTCAGGTCCTCTGCAACAGCAGCAAGTGCTCTTAACTGCTGAGCCAACCTCCAGGCCCACAGTTCAGTTTTTGTTACATTGCCCTCTGTCTTTGTGAACACATTAACACTAGCCTGGTCAGGCAGTTTTTGGCAGTTCCCCCCTTCTCAGATTTTTGGAATAGTAGGAGGAGGACTGGCCTTGTTTCTTCTGCAGATGTCTTGTAGAACTCTGCAGTGAAGCCGTCTGGCCCTGGGCTGCTCTTGGCTGGGAGGCTTCATTACTGAGGCAATCTGGCTGCTCACTGTTCTTCAGTGCTTTCTGTTTCCTTGGTTCAGTTTTGGTCGACCACATATGTACAGAAATTGGTCTGTTTCTTAGGTTTTCCAGTTTGCTGCTGTATATTTGTCCACAATTGTCCTTAATGAACTCTTGTATTTGTATTTCTGTGCTCTCTTTCTTTGTCCCTCCTACCCTCCCCAGGTTAGCTAGGGTAAAGATTTTCAATTATGTTTATTATTAAATATAAAAACCCAGCTATTTGTTTCATTGATCTTTTGTTTCTAGTTTATTTCTGCTTTCATTTTTATTATTTTACTTACTAATTTTAATTTTGGTTTTTTTTTTAGTTCACTGAATTGTACTATTGTTTATTTGAAATCTATGAAGGGTTTGCTACTTTATTCATTTATGTGCGTGTGTATCTGTATCTTTGTGCACGTGCATGCCTTCACAAGGGTGTGGCGGTTAGAGGAGGATTTACAGGAGTTAGTTCTTTCCTTTCTCCATGGAGCTCACTGGGATTGAGCTGAGGTCATCAGACTTCACTCTCTGAGCCATCTTGACAGCCCCTTCTTCACACTTCTATTTACTGTACCCCAAATGGCTTTGCTGTGACTCGTCCCCACACACATCGTTATTGTACTTCTCTCGTGATGATCCACACCACCCCTCCTCCTTCCCTCCTCCCGGATCACTGGTCCCTTATCCCCTTAGACAGTCCCCTCTGATCCACACCATCCCTCCTTCTGCCCTTCTCCCGGATCACTGGTCCCTTATCCCCTTAGACAGTCCCCTCTGATCCACACCATCCCTCCTTCTGCCCTTCTCCCGGATCACTGGTCCCTTATCCCCTTAGACAGTCCCCTCTGATCCACACCATCCCTCCTCCTGGATCACTGGTCCCTTATCCTCTCAGACAGTCCCCTCTGAGAGAGCACTCAGTACATGTGTGGAGAAGAGAGGACAATTTACAGGGGTGGGGTTGAACTCAGGTTGTCGGGCTTGGCAGCAAGCAGCTTTACTTGCTGAGCCTCAGACTCCTAAGTAAATCTATATTCTGTCAGTGGGAGATAACCTGTGATGTTTTCTGCTTTCTCCCCCATTACTATCTTTTGTCCCCTTCGTCCCCTTTGAACTCCTTCCTCCCGCTGCAAAGCTTCCCTTCTGTTTTTTTCATACACGCTCTGTGTGTGTTTCAATCCACATTCCCCATCCAAGAGAAAACATGCTGTAGTTATTTTTCAGAGTCTGACTTACTTCCCTTAACATGACCTCCAGTCTCATCTACTTTCTTGCATATAATATAATTTAATTATTTCATGTAGGATAAAAATCCATTGTGTGTATTTTTCACATTTTCTTTATACACCCACTCGTTCAGAGCAGCTGTAAACATGGGTGTGTTAGTATCCCTGAAGTTTGCCTGTTTGGATTCCTTTGGGTATTGTTCTAGCTAGGTTTCTGTTGCCGTGATAAAACCCTGACCAAAGCCAGCTTGGGGAGGAGAGGGTTCAGTTTACACTTTATAGCCCATCACAAGGGAGGCCAGGGCGGGAACTGAAGGCGGGACCAGGAGGCAAGAATGAAAACAGAGACCATAGAAGAATGTTACTTAATGTCTTGCTTCCCCTGGCTGGGTCAGCTACCTTTTTTAAACACCCCAGGACCACCTGCCCAAGGATGGCACCGCCCAGAGTGGGCTGGGCCCTCCCACAGCGATCATTAATCAAGAGAACTACCCATGGGCCAATCTGATTGTGGTAACTCCTCAGGTGAGGTTCCCTCTTCCCAGATGCCTCTAGTTTGCATCAAGACAAAGCTATTCGGCACAAATATTTACTCAAGGATGGTGTAGATGGGGCAGATGGTAGTCAAGTCTTAGTTCCTAGAGCAGCATCGATGTGAACTTGCACTGTGGTTGGATAGACTGCCCCGTCAGTGAGTTCCCAGGATCCCCTTTTCTGTCCCTTCAGTGTTGGGGTTACAGGTACATGCCAACACACCTGGCTTTTCGTGGGTGTTGGGATCGGAACTCAGGTCCTCATGGTTGCCTAGCAAGCACTGTACAGGCTGGGCCGTCTCTCTAGCCCCTAGCTGGGACTAGATTTATTTATTCTATTGTAGGTACATGAATCTTTTGCCTACATGTATATATGTATACAATACGCATGCCTGGTACCAAAGAAGATGTTGGATCCCTTGCAACTAAAGTTGTACATGGTTGTGAGGCATCGTGTGGTTGCTGGGAACTGAAAACCTGGGTCCTCTGCAAGAGAATCGAGTGCTTTTAACCACTGAGCCATCTCTCCAGCCCCTTCTTGCATTTATCTTTAAAATTCTATTTATTTATTTGTGTTTATTTATGTGCATACATGTGTATGTTTGTGGAGGTCAGAGGACAATTCTGGGGAGTCACTTGTCTCCTGTAACCTTGTGGGATGGAGGCAATGACCTCAGGTTGTCAGGCACTGGTTTCCAGGAAAATGCTTGCTAGGCTTTTGATGGGATTTGTTGACTCTGTGAATCTATTTGGAAAGAACAGATATGTTTGTAATATTATGTCTTCCTAGAATGTAGCCAGCTCTGGAGTGTTGGCTTTGGTCAAGTCCCTTGGGACGTCATTAGTCGAGAACCAAGTTGCGTGTTGTTTCTTTTTACCTTGGGGTTTCCCAGATCAACTTGGATTATATAAACTTGAGCCTAAAATCTGTGTGAAGGCAGGTTTGTGGTTATGAATTCCCAGGGAAGTGTCTGTTTATCTATCAATAGAGTTATTTACTTTCCCTCTAAAGTGAAAGCTAAGTTTTCTTTCTTTTTTATTATCAGCTTGGTTGGTGAGAGATTTCCCTTTCCAAGTTCATACTTTCTTTGTCAGAGTTCCCTGTGTGAGCATTGAGCCCCAGGTCTCATAGTGCTTACAAATTCTCCAGCCTTCTGACCAAGTTGTCACAGCAAAAGCTAACAAGAGTTTTTTGGCTTCTGGGAGGTACCATGCACTTCTGTGGGACTCCACTGTGATTGAAAGGGGTGCTTGTGTAGTTATCTAGCATTTCTTGGTGTCTGTTCTTTTAAAATTATTTCATTTTATTTTATTTATGTGTGTGTGTGTGAGCACACGACCATGTGCATGGGGGTTCAGAATAGGCCATTGGCTCCCCTGGAGCTGGAGTTACAGGTCCTGTGAGCTGCTCCGTGTGTGTGTGGGAGCTGAATTCTGATCCTCTAAAAGAGCTGCAAGTGCCTTTAGTCACTCAGCCAACTCTCCACACCTCCCTCTCTCCCTCCCTTTCTTCTCTGAGACAAGGTTTCACTATGTATCCCTGGCCTTCAACTTACAGACCAGCCTGCCTCTGCCCCCCATTTGTTTATTGTAAGGTCAGCAGTGTTCTTGGGTGCTCTTACATGTAGGCCCCCCTGTTCCTGAGTAGTGATAACACAGACAAAGCAGATTCTCATCTTGAGCTATTCTTTCTTTTTCTTAGCTTACCTGCACATTCCTACTTCTTAAAAAAAAAAACCTTCCAGTTTATTACATTTGTCCTCTGATGACGTCATAGTTGTATAGAGTGCGTTCTGCTTCCGTCTGTCCCGCCCTATCTTCCTCTACTCATGTCGTTCATTCCCTCCCTTTCCCACATCATGCTTTTTTATTTTTATTTATTTATTTATTTTTTGACCCACAGGTTTGAACCAGGATGACCACAGGTTTGGAACTATCCATCAGAGTCAGATGGACTCACTGTTTAGGACACTGAAGGCAATAATTCCTTATCCCAGAATCCATTAGTTGTCAATAGTTCAGAGAGGGGTAGAGCCCTAATTGCCCCTCCTTGATCCATGATTGGCTGCTGATAACAGACCCAGTCTTGTGCAAGAATTTTAAAAAATAATTTATTTCTTTTTAGTGTATTGGTGTCTTTCTTGCATGTATGTTTTTGTGAGATGTTGGATCTTAGAGTTATAGACAGTTGTGAGCTGCTATGTGGGTGCTGGGAATTGAACCTGAGACCTCTGGAACAACATTCAATGATCTTGATCACTGAGCTATCTCTCCAGCCCTAGTTAGGAGGATTCTTAGTAACAGCAGACCCAGGAGCCCAGGGGAATACCTAGTAGAGTAGAAGGCTCTGAGCTCATGGAGTTTCACGCTAACAGAATGTGCAACATGGTACCAGCACCCACCTTGAAAGTCCTGCTAGTGTGATGTCCGCTGTGCCCTGACACCTGGGTTATTACTGTTGGGGACTTTGCATTAGTCTGCGGTCTCCTCTTAGCGGCATGGGCTGTACAGGAAGCCCTCTACTTCTTAGGACTCTTATAATGAAGGTGGAGGTGATGGTTACTATCAGGTGTCAGCTTGAGAGGATCTAGAATCACTTGGAGTCAAGTGTCTGCATGCATCTCTGAGAGATTCTTTACCCCCCTCTCTCCTCACTTTATTTCTCTCTTAGTGAATGGTGCCTGGTGGCCCTTTCTAAAAAAGAATGACTCATTTCTTTATGCCAAGCAGGTGCAGGACCACGTTCCCTATGAAGAACAAAACCCTAATGTAGTTTTGTTTAATGAAGGATGAGTCTTGCTAAGTAGAGATGGCTACGTTTTAGATTCCAGCACCAGCGCCCCTACCCGGGCCCTGTGATAGCTGTGATGCTTCCAGGGAGAACAGGAGTGAGTTTTATTCCACGCTACTATTTCTAATGCAAACCTGGAACAAGTTTCTGAGATTTGAATGAATTCACATGAATTTGACATAGGGGCTGATGTCAGGAAGCTGTGGGGTTCTCTCTGGATGTCAGGAAGCTGTGGGGGTTCTCTCTGGATGTCAGGAAGCTGTGGGGCTCTCTCTGGATGTCAGGAAGATGTGATTCTGGAGCACTGGACTGAGCTCCCAAGGTCCAGTTGAAGAGCGGAAGGAGGGAGAATATGAGCAAGGAAGTCAGGACCAAGAGGGGTTGGTCCACCCACTGAGACAGTGTGCCTGAGCTAATGGGAGCTCACCAAAGCCAGATGGAATGGGATTGAATGAACATGGGGTCAGACTGGACCCTTTGAATGTGGCTGACAATTGGGGCAGACTGAGAAGCCAATGATAATGGCATTGGGATTTGTCTCTACTGCATGTACTGGCTTTTTGGGATCCTATTCTATTTGGATGCACACCTTCCTAAGCCTGGATGGGGGGGAGGGCCTTGGACTTCCCACAGGGCAGGGTACCCTGCCCTCTCTTAGGACTGGAGGGGGAGGGTGGAGGGTGAGTGGGGGAGTGGGAGGAAAGTGGGAGGAGGGGAGGAAATGGAAATTTTGAATGGTATTATTTATAAAGTAATAAAAAATAATCTGCTGAAAAAATAAAAAGAAGAAGATGTGGGCCTCTCTCTGGATTTCAGGAAGCTGTGGGGCTCACTCTGTGTTTTTGTTGTGATGGGAGTTACCTTCCCAGTTTCCCTGCAGCTCGCAGCTTCAGGAGTTGCTGTGCAGAAAGTATGTCCCTTGGGCTGTCAAATCACTCTCATGACTGTGACAAAGCCCCTGACCTAAGCAGCTGTTTCTGTTTGGACTACCATATGACCCCTCTCTACCACTCCTGGAGAGACACTGAAGGAATGTGTTGTCAGAACACAGAGGTGCTTGCACACCCACAATCATTACTGCATTTTTCATAATAACCACACACAGATCCAGGCTGGACAGATACCCATGGGTGAGCAAATCAATAAGCCCCAAACTGAAGCTTCACTACTTTGCTTTTCTATTACTTGAGAAATATCATGACCAGAAGCATCTTCAAAAGGTATGGGCACATTTCAGCTCATAGTTTATAGTCCTTTACTGAGCGGAGGCAGGGCAGGAAATCAAGGCAGGAACCTGGGGCAGAAACTGAGGTAGAGACCATGGAAAAACACTGCTTTCTGGCTTGCTCCCATGACTCGCTCTGCTTGCTTTCTTACACACCTCAGTACCATCTGCCCAGGGGTAGCACCACTCACAGTGTTTATATGGTTCCTAGCCTTGTAAATGTGTGTGTGTTCATGTATGTGTGTGTGTGGGTGCATGTTCATGTGTGTGGAAGCCAGAGGACAGCCTCAGATGTCATTCCTTAAGTGTCTACTTTTTCTTTTTTTTTTTCTTTTTATTTTTTTCATTGTAATATATTTATTTATGGGCACTCCTGCCTGGACCACCGAAGAAGCAGGATGTGACCTGCCCCGCTGAGAAAGGTACTGAGCCATGTGGCTAACATAGATAGGGATAATGGGTTAATATAAGCTACAAGAGCTAATGGGAGGCCTGAGCTAATGGGCCAATCAGTTTTATAACTTAAAAAAAAACACAACAAAAATATATTTATTTATTCTTTAGGAATTTCACATCATGTACCTGATCACATTCATTTCCCAGTCCTTCCATGTTTACTCCCACTCTTGTGACCTCCCATCAAAAACATTACAGTCAAAATTTAAAAAAAATAAAGAAGTCCAATTTGTTTAATCTGCATATTCATTGGAGCATGATCAAACTCTCTGTTGCATGCCCCTTAAAAGGAAATGAGTCCTTTCCTTCCTGCACCCCCAACAGAAGCCATCAATTACGGAGAACTGTACTTCAGCCTCCTTATCACACTTTTTAAGAGTTCTATTTGATGACTTAGTGTTTAGGCTGTTACGCTGGGGGATGGTAAGGGGTTGGAAGAGGTAGGTGTTGTCAGAGACCCTTCTGTGTCCCTTTTTTCTCAACTGTATGTCTGCATTAAATTCTCTCACTTGAGAAGTAACTTCCTTGCTCTTCACAGTCAGTATGCTCACAGATAAATGGGCTTTCGCACAGTTTATCTTGAGAGTAGAGACCACAAGAACATCGCCCCAGCTGCAGGAGAACCACAGACATCGCCCAAGCTCTCAGGTGGCAGCACTGTCCATGGACACAGACATGGACCTCAGTGAGCTCATGAACCACAGACGTCAATGTGGCCTCCTCCCAAGGCAACTCATATTAACATGGTGCTTGGCCTGCAGTATGGCCCTCTGACATCAACATGGCTTTAAGCAGCAGCATTGACCAAGGATATCCCCATGGCCGTGGTAGGAACATAGGCCACGTCAAAATCAACAAGGCCAGGCTGTATCAGGACCACCAACCCATCCATGGCCCTCAGCAGCAGCAGACAGCAGGACTCATGCACCTGCACAGGTCATGCACATCAAAATGTCCCCCTTCCTAGGTGACATCACAGGCTTCCCACATCAACATGCCTACTCCACAGGCCACAAAGCCTGAGGACATAACCAAGGATTCAGTCAGCAGCACAGACCCAGCACATGGCACTTAAGTTTCATGACAGCCTGGGGAAACAGCATAAAGCACAGCCATCAACACATTCTCCAGTGGCATCATGGACCATGGTGGTCTTTTGAGGAGGTGCAATATAGAAAGTGAACCATTCCTCAATTTCATATCAAGGGCCTCCATTGTTGCACCATAGACAGGGTGATCCACAGTCTTATTCAGGGTACTACTACGTATGCATCAGCCTCAACTCTAGGCTGCTGTGTGTCTACTTTTTCTTTTCTTTTTTGAGACAAGGTCTTACTTTTACTTTGAACTAACCATTTTCGTTACCCTGGCTGCTCAGCAAGCCCCAGAGCTGTGCTTGCTTTTGCTTCTCCAGTGTGGATACCACAAGCGTGCACTGCCATGCCTCCATTTTTATGTATATTTTGGAGCTTGAGATCAGGTCCTCATGCATGTGTGGCAAACACTCTATCAACTGAACCATTTCCCCATAATTCCTAGATTGGTTTATTTACTCTCCTATTTTTCTAAGAAAAAAAAAGGCTTTAAAAATGTTTTTTTTTTTTTTTTGGTGTGGTTTTGCCGAGCACATGAGCACATCCGTTTTTCTTTAAAGTTTTACATTTTAATTAAAAAATTTTTGCTAATTATGTACATATATGTGTGTGTGTGTACATGTGTGTGTGCGTGTGTGTACATGTGTGTTAGGTGTGTGTGGAGGCCAGAGGTGTCAGAGTCCCCGGGAGCTGGAGTTACAGCAGTAGTGAGCCACATGACACAGGTGTTAGGAACTGAACTCAGGTATTTGGACTGCTCTGCTGCAGACAGTAGACCTGGGGGACCTTAGGCAATGCCCGGGAGAATGATTCAGGGTGAGAGCGGCCCATGCTATTGCCTACCGAATGCTGCCACCTACATTTAGAGTGGTGGTTCCCGTTTCAGTTAACCCAGTCTAGGAACTCCCTCACAGATACGCCCAGAGATGTGTTTCCATTGTGATTCTAGATTCCCATGAAGCGGACAGGACTAAGGTCACCATTTCTGAGGGTTGGGGTCTGCTCTGTCGCTGCTGTGCAGACTCCTCGCTTAAGTTGCTGTGGTTTGTTTTACTACCATAGAAAACGCTCTGCACTGGGTGTGGAGAGATGGCTCAGCAGTTAAGATGCTCTTGCGGTGGATCTGGGCTTGGTTCCCAGCACGCACGTGGGTGGCTCACAACCACCTGTAACTTCAGCTCCAGGGGATCCAACGCCCCCTTCTGGTCTCTTCAGGCACCTGTACTCATGTAGTCAAATACAATTAAAGATAAAGTAAAATCATTCGAATCTGATCTCTCTGGCTGTGTGATCTGTGGTGGGGGCTTGGCTAAAACAGTGGCAGTCGTAACGGAAAAGGGAGGTTGGGAAGCAATTCAGAGAGTTAGACAGACTTGGCTTAGATGATGGATTGGCTATGCAAGGTGAAAAATTAAAGATGAACATTAATTTCATAATTTTAATTGCAGATTTTTACACATACGATAATGAGACTGGCAAGGAGGAATCCATCACCCCAACTTAAGAATCATTAGCATTCTTCTGTGTTTGCCTCATCTGCTTTATTGAAGCATTTAGAGTAAATTACAATCATTGTGACTTTCAACCCTAAATAATTAAGCACACATCTCCAACAGATTATCTAATGAATTGAATGCAGCCAACACGAGTTCATAGCAACATCTTCAAAATTACCACCAAAATGTTTTATTAACATTCAAATCTGGGTCAGACAAAGACTCTACCGTGTGTGTGTGTGTGTATGTGTGTGTGCGTGCACATGCATGCATGTGTTTATGTGTGTGGACCTACATGTAGAGGCCAAAGGTTGATATCAGGTGTCTTCCTCAATTACTATCTTATTATTATTTAATTTAAAAATGTTATTTATCATTATTATTAGAGCGTGTGTGTGCAGGTACTTGTCTGCCACGACACATGAGGAGGTCAGAGAATAATTCTGGGGAGTTGGTTCTCTTTTTGTACTGTAGATTCTGGGGCCTGAA
The DNA here is from genome assembly GCA_004026605.1 of Ondatra zibethicus. Lineage (NCBI taxonomy): Eukaryota > Metazoa > Chordata > Mammalia > Rodentia > Cricetidae > Ondatra > Ondatra zibethicus. The sequence goes on along the minus strand of PVIU01025857.1, from coordinate 7,129 downwards.
CTCAGGTCGTCAGGCTTCCTCAGCAAACGCTTTTCCTCACTGAGTAGCCTGCTGGCCCCTCCACCTTATTTTTGAGACGGGGCTTCACTGAATCTGGAATGTTCTAGACTGGCTTGTGGCTAAGCACCACAGGTGCCCCACCCCAGCACTGGAATTACACACATGTGTCACTGTGTGTAGACTTCTGATGTGGGTTCTGGGCAATCAAACCCAGGTCCTTATATTTGTGTGACAAACGTTTATTGACTAATTTATCCTAGTCTGTTGCTCAGAGTTTCTACTATAAAAAGGCCAGGGAGCAACTACTTTAAGCTTTGCAGTCAACATTCAAAACTAAAGAAGGTTTTGAATTTTTTGGGAGGGGGCAGTGTACAAGATCTCATTGTGTACTCCTGGCTGGCCTGGAACTTTCTAAGAACAAGCAACTTAGAGAATTCACCTGCTTCCTCATTCTGAGTGCTGAGATTAAGAGTGTTCAGCACCACACATGGTTAGATTTTAAAATATAATATATGTTATTTTCAATGAAACATGTTAAGTTTGATTAATATTATATATATTTAACAATATATATAATATGTTTTACACACACATATGTAAAAATCAGAAAGTTACTCTTAGCTTATGGGCTATACAAGAGCAGGAAAGTGGTTGGCTTTGGTTCCCTAAGTCCTGGTTTCCTGGATGACACAGGATCTTTCTTGATTTTATCTGTATCCTTCTTTGTCTTTCCCCCACCCCATAACAGGTGCATCTTCTTTATAACGCTCTTGCTCAGAAATCTTCAGCAAATCCTGTCTGGGAACTCAGCTCACAACAGTGACTGACACTGTGGACTATTGAGCTAAGAACTTGGTGACTTCCTTCTTTTTCCTCTGCTAGGACCCCAGCATATGGGATGCTGCCTCCTGTGTTCAGGACACTCCTCTAGCTGATCCTTCTGGAAACGCCCTCAGATACTCACTGATGGGGTGTCTCCACCAGACTGCTAGGTGCCTCCAACTCCCGACAAGTGACAATGAAGAATAACCACCACAGCATCTTTTCCCAGCTGTGTGTGGCTAAATGTCACATGGATATGCTGGTGTAGCTGGAAATGGGCACATAGAAATTGGGTAGCAGCTGGTGCGACTCAGCTGCTCTCTGAGCCCCAGCAAGACAAGGGAATTGGATCCTGCTTGTGTTCATAGGTCCCATAGGTGCTAGAAATTGAATTCTAGTCCCCTGGAAGAGCAGTCAGTGCTCTCAACCACCAAACCATTGCTCCAGCTTCCCCACAATGAATTCTTATCCATATGGAACCATGTCAAAACATTATCATTCTTCCAGAAGTTGCTCAGACATGATGTTTTCTCATAGCAACAGAAAAATAACCCAGCACTCAATTCTGCCTGCCTTCTCCCAAGCCTCATGAACTTGCCCTATGCGGAGACTGAGCTGTACCTTGTATTAAAAATTAGATTGAAGTTATAAAATGAGTTGCAACAAGCCTTTTAAAGTAGTATGGGATTGCTTTAATTAGCTAAAAATGATCACAAAAGTATGGATCCAACTGTGATGCCATTAAGAGAGCTGCTTTGCAGCAGGAGATGGGAGGAGGGTTGTGAGTGAGCCTGGCGCATACTGGGGAAATGAAAGATTCATGTTTACTCCCAATGTGCTTAGGTTGCACACCAAGTCAGTTACAAAGAAGTTGGGGAAGCTCTTACCAGAGTTTCAGAATGCTTTCCACCATAGAGGACAGGTTGGAGCCTTTATAATCACCTAACAAATATCAAAGCACATTGCATTGAGAACTCCATGAGGTTGTCAGATCAAAGGAGGGACACCTGGTACATTGGAATTCAGCAAATAAATAGCATAAGTTTTTCCTATGCAAACGGAAATGCAATTGGGCCTCTGATGTTTGTGTGTGTGCATGTGTGTGCAGGTCAGAGGTCAACCATAGATGTGTTCCTCAGGTAACACCCATCTTTTTATTTTTGAAAATATTGTCTATTTATGTATTTGTTTGTGTGTGTGTGTGTGTGTGTGTGTGTGTGTGTGTGTGTGTAAATGTGAAGGTCAGAGGACAACTTGCAGGAGATCATTTGTTTCCACCATGTGGGTTCCAGGGATCCAGCTCAGATCATCAGGCTTGCAAACAAGATCCCTTACTGAAGCAAACATGCTAGGGTGGCTGGCTAGTGAGCTCTAGGGATCAGCCTATCTCCACTCCCTAGTGCTGGAGTTACAATACACACCACCACATCTGGCTTTTAAAAAAAGGCTTTATGTGATTGAGTGGTGTGTGTTTGTGTGTGTGTGTGTGTCACAAGAGTGCTTTGTGCCCACAGAGGTCAGAAGACGATGATGGATCCCCTGTAACTGGGTTGCAGATGGTTGTAAATCACCATGTGGTCTTGGGAACCAAACCTGGGTCCTCTGCAAGGGCAACAAGTGCTCTTGACCACTGAGCTAGCTCTCTAGCACCCCCTCTTAAAAACAGGCTGCGCTGCACAGGTTTCTGTCAACTTGATACAAACTAGTCATTTAGGAAAGGGTCTCTCAACTGAGAAAATACCTCCATAAGAAAATAAAGTGGAGAACACTTGAGGAAGACATCAGCATCAACCTCTGGCCTCCACATGTGCACACACATGAGCACGTTAGAGGAGATGGAGATGTGGAAACATGAAATAGAAAATGGAATATCTGGTGAAAACAGATGATAGCAGGAAGCAGATGCTGCTGGGAGGTGAAGACTCCTTGAGATGTGATGGTTTCCATGGGCTCTGGCAGCAGGAGGAGAGAGTGTAGTTTAGGAACTGACGGAGATGGGAGGTGGAGGGTGAAAACTTAGTCATACATCATTTCTGTGCAGCTGCAGAATCCCACTTCCTTAAACCATTTTATTAATGAGCCAGGAGGGAGAGGCCAATGGTGTCTTCATGTAATCACAAATGATTCTGAGCTGGGAGGCGTCACTGACAAATGAACATTCAATCTGGGGTTGTGCAAATACATGACTAGCAAGCAGGAGGCACTTTCCTGGGATGAGAAAGCCTGGTAGAGATTCAGTGACAGACCTGGTGCCTGGGAAGAAACCCCCTTGGTTTTCTTCTCTAAAGAGCTGGATCCAGTTCTTTAGAAAGTTTATACAGTTTTGAAAGCTGTTATTAATTTTTTCTGGAATTGATTTTTGCCAAAAATCAATTGAATGCTGTTTTCTTTCTCTTCTCAGTCAGTGTGTAGAGACAAACTCACCACACACAACAGTGGTGAAGAGCATTATTAACAATGACCTGAGTTCCAAGTCGTATAAAATCACAGACTGGAACTAGTACATTTTAGATATGGAGAGGCCCTGGGGATTATAAGTCTCAATTCTTTACCATTCACATCAGGCCCAGAGGCAGGGAGCTTTGCCTAATATTATGGGGCATGGCACCACCAGGTCAGGTGTGACACTGTGCTCTGACTCAGTGCTCTGACTGAAAGCAGGCAGCTTTCTCTCACTTAGCACCAGTCAAGATCACATGTGTTGGGAGACCATTAGAGGAGGCTCAAGGAATAGTTTTCCAAGGCACACAAATGGAACGATTCCACTTCTGATACCAAATGGGTTTTGTTGACATTCATTTTATAGTTCTTCAAGTGTCACCGGGGTGCCTAATGGTTAAACTAAATACCTAACAATTTGGGAAACATTATTTATTTATTTTTGTGCAAGTGCACGTATCCCATGGTACATGTGTGGAGGTCAGAGGATTTTTTGTGGAAGTTGATCATTTTCTTCCACCATGTGGATTCTGGAGATTGAACTGCTTTGTCACCTCCCTCAGTTGAAAGCTTTTAACAAAAGTATTATTTAATTGTACTGATTTATGGGGTATAGTCTGTTAGTATGTGTATACAGTATGTAATGGTTAAATCAGGGTAGTTGAAATTTACACTTGTATAAGCGTTTATTTAAAAAAAAATATTAGCATGTATTGAGCCAGGTATGGTGGCATAGATTTGGAGACTGAGGAAGGTTATCCTGTTACCTTAGGAGTATTGGCTTCATTTACTGATAGTTGCAGTGAAATTTGTTGTGGATAAAGTAATAATACATTAAGAATGGTATTATTTATAAAGCAAAAAAATAAAATGTTTGAAAAAAAAGAAAAGAAAAGAAAACAAGGAATGTAGCTATCATCTTAAACACAATCTCCAAGATTCCTGATATTTAGGACATGCTAGTCATGTAAGGATCTTCATATACACATAAACACTCAGATAGGCAGGGAGACCAATATACAGAGATACACAGAGGTACACACACACACATATATACTCAGATATACATAGAGACACATGCACTCATACAGAGACACACATGCACATAGAAAGAGAGGTAATGTAATGACCAAGGAGCCATGAACACAGCAGGTAATGTACTCCTTTAAAAAAATACTTTTTCAGGGTAGACCAGATGGCTCAATGGAGAAGGGTACCTTTTGAATACAATTTCAGGGTAGACCAGATGGCTCAATGGAGAAGGGTACCTTTTGACTACAATTTCCAGAACCTACATGGTTAGAAGGAAAAAACAAACTCCTGCTGTTACAGCCCTTGTTCTTCTCAGCAGCCCAGCTAGCTTAACCCCCAAATGATCACACAGAAACTGTATTCATTTAAACACTGCCTGGCCCATCAGTTCTAATCTCTCATTGGCTAATTCTTATATCATAATTTAACCCATTTCTGTTAATCTGTGTGTCACCATGAGGTCATGGTTTACCGGGAAAGATTCAGCATGTCTGACCTGGCAGCTCCATGGTGGCTCTCTCTTCTGCTTTTTTCCTCCCAGAATTAAGTTCTGCCCTATCACCAGGCCCAAAGCAGTTTCTTTATTAACCAATGAAAGCAACACAAATACAGAAGGACCTCCTACACTATTCTTATAGTTGTCCTCAGATATGTGCAGATACCCAATGCATGTGCAGACACACACACACACACATAAACACTAAACATGTAGAAAAATATATTTTAGTGAATGAATGACTGATTCTTTGTAGGAAAGTTAGAAAATGGGACTAGAGAGATGGCTCAGCAACTAAGAGTGATTGCTGATCTTTCAGAAGACATCAATGTGGTTTTAAGCATCCACATTAAATTGGTTCTAAGCATCCACATCATTGAGAGGCTTACAAGGGGATCCAACACCCGATTTTGGCCATCTTGGGAACTCACGTGCATAAAAACACACACTCAGACACAAATAAGAATAAAATAAAGTCTTTTTAAAGATTTAAAAAAAATGTCTATTAGTGTTTTACTTGCATGTATGTATGTGCTCCTCATGTATCCCTGGTGCCCTCAAAGGTCAGAAGAGGGCTTCTAACCCTCTGGGACTGGAGTTACAGTTATAAACTGCTGTGTGGGTACTGGGATCTGAACCTGGGTCCTCTCTCTTCAAGAGTAACAAGTTCTCCTAACCACTGAGGCAACTCCCCAACCCCAAATACAGTTTTTTTAAAAAAGAATACTTACAAAGTACCAGTGGACAAATATTATTTTTAATCCCACTACTGTAAGTTGAAGCTTGAATTGCCTTGGAGACCCCAAGATGTTGAAGATGCCAGAGTTGTGGGATACCTGCTGAGGAGAGCTGCTAACAGGGAGTGGAATCAGCCCAAGAGAAAGAAGTGTTTTACAGTTAACAAAGCTGAAAGGAATTGGAGATCTGAGGAGAGCTTTGACATCAGACATGGAGATGCAGAGTTTGGAGTTTGCCCAGATGATTTTCAGTCATATTTGAACCAGTATTTCCTAATTATGTTCCCTTCCCTATGTTTTGGAATGGTAATGTCTATCTTGTGCCATTGTATGTTGGAAGTATGTGATATTCTTTTTGATTTTATAGGGGATTATAGTTAAGAGATTTCATGACTCTCAGAAAAAATTTTGAACTTTGAGCTTTTAAACATTGTTGAGACTGTGATAGACTATGGGAACTTTTGAAGTTCAAATAAATGCATTTTGCATTATGATATTGTTACAAGCTTATGGGGGACAGGGTGTAGAATGTATTAGTTTGAATGTAATTGGTCCCCATAAGCTCACAAGGAGTGTCATTGTTAGAAAGTGTAGCCTTGTTGGTAGAAGTATGTCATTGTGGGATCGGGCTTTGAGGTATCCTATGCTCAAACTATCCCCATGTGACACAGTTCACTTCTTGTTGCCTTTGGATCAAGATGCAGAATTCTCATCTCCTTCTCCAGCACCATGTCTGCCTGTACGCTGCCATGTCCCACAGTGATGATAATGGATTAAATCTCTGAACTGGAAGCCACCCTAATTAAATGTTTTTCTTTATAGGAGTTGCCATGGTCATGGTGTCTCCTCACAGCAACAGAAACCCTAAGACAATATTTGATGCTTTCTTCTGATCTCCACAGGAATGCACAGATGCACAACCTGCACACATATGTGCATACACAAACTCTCATGAACATGCATAAATAAATAAACCTCCAAGATGTATTATTTGCTTTGCTGACTTCTTTAACATGTAGAAAAACAAATGCTGTAAGTTAAGACTGCTTTGTTCTTGATATACACAAAAATAAAAACAATAAACTAGCTCCTTTTCCTTGCTGTGAGCACACTGACTTAGCACTCTTTGCATTTTCTTCTCTTGTGGGTCAGGCACAAACACAATCTGTGACACTCAGGAGAGCTTGGCCATTCCCATCAAAATAACAGTTCATATGATGGGGGAAGAGCCACTAGCCAATCACATCAAGTTGGGGTGTGGCTACTGGGACCCCAGGTAGAAAATCGGGAGAACTCAGGTACGCTCTCTCCATGTGGTGTCCGCCAGAGGGATTGGATCGCGACTTTGGTAGAGTGAGCTCCCCTTTTTCCTTTCATTAAAAATACCTGTTTCTATTGAGCTAGCTTGGTTATTGATTTGTGCCGACTTGATAATTCATCATCATCTGGCGCCGAAGTGGGTTTTAGGGTCACAATAAGCTCTCGGGCTTAAGATCCTACCCACCCTCCGGGCTCCCGCGGGGCTACTGCGCTGCCGGGCACAGGCCATTTCTGCGCCTTCACCAGCTGTGGGCAGCGGCTTTTCTGCTCATCCCCCCCCCCC
>PVIU01025856.1:0-22977 GCA_004026605.1 Ondatra zibethicus | reverse complement strand
TGGAGGATTTCTAAGGTAGTTAAATGGGATAGGGCATCTACAGCTCTCAGGAGATGTTTGAAGAGTGCTCCATGGGGCAGTGTTCTGAAATTCAGCATTTCTTCAGAAGATCTCATCCCCAGGATTGCTGTCCTTCTGAAAATCACATGTTAGAAAGCTCTAGTGAGCAGAAAGGCCACTCACCTAGCAGAGTCTAACTTGATATCTATAACACCCAGCATCTTCTGGACACCCAGGAAGCTGTGAAGATGACATAGTATAGAGTGGAAAATTATTTAGGAAAATAACTTTTGCATGACGCTGCACAGATGCTCTTAGGGATGCTCCCAGCTGCCATCTGCGGGTCTCTAATTGCTGGTAGAATCCTGATTTGGCTCAGCACCTTTCTTAATTCTACCAAGGGTCTTGAACTCTAGAATAGCCTGGGAGATGGGCCTTCATATAGACTTGTGGAAGATTATCATGATTAGGCTAACTGACATGGGAAGATCGCTCCACTGTGGGTGGTTTTATTCCCTGGGCTTGTGTGTAAAATGAAGAACCTGAACTGAGCACAGCGTTCATCACTGTCTGTAGATTGTGGATACAATGTGACCTCAGGCTCCTGCTATTGTAGTTTCCTCACTGTGCTAAACTAGAATCTTGAACTGAAAGTCAAAATAAACTCTGTTTCCTTTAAGCTTCCATCGCGATTTTTGTTTCACACCAGTTTGGAAAACAAAACTAAAAAAACAAACAAACAAAAACCTAAGACAGCATTGTTTTAAGACAACTGGGGCCCTCTTTCATGTTCACTAATTTTCTCTCATTCCTAACTTTCACTTTAATCCAAAGGAGACCCGGAGAGTCCCAATTCGGTCTAACAGTGTATGCTATTAAGTTGGGTTAGGGTCTGTAATCATTACTTTTCTCATTACTGTAACAAAGTACACAAGAGGCAACTTAAGGGGTAAGAACTTATTTGTGCTCACAGAAGAGATAGGATCCTTCGAGGTAGGAGAAACATGGTGGCAGGAATACGGAGCTGACCATCATATCGAGTCAGCAGGCAGCAGAGAGTGAACAGGAACTGCGTCTGGCTATCAAACTTCAAGCCCCTCCCAGCCAGTAACTCACTTCCTCCAGCAAGACTCCACTCCCTAAAGAGTCCACAGTCTTTCCAAACAGTACCACTAGTTGGAGGCCAAGTGTTCAAACACGAGGCTAGGGTGGGGGGACATGTCATAAACAAACCACAACAGACTCCTAGAGAAGTATTTTGATTTTTATAAAAAGCACAAATCAATGTTAAATACCCATAATAAATTATACATTTTCTTCATTCTTTCTGCCTTGGAAACGTATGTGATATGGAGAGCCAGAATATCCACTTTATGGTAGTGATTTATTGAGCGCAGAAGCATATTTCTGTTAAGGGTGATGCACTAAACAGAAAGCAAAATTTTAATGACCTTGCTGAGTTGATGAGCTAAGCCCACCAGCTGATTGTGGGTTTCTTGTGAGGTGAGTGATAAATAGCTTTCCTGCCTCTCTAATTGCTTATGTGATGTTCTGAAGTTCATCAACAAAACCCTCTGACTACTGTGATCCAGCACCAATACAAGAACTAGTTAACACAAACCATTTGCATTCGTTTCTTTTAAACCAGAGTTGATGGTGTCTGCAGATCATGGCTGTGAAACCGTGAGTGCTTGCCAGAGCGCTTGAGAAACCCTAAGAATACTTACCATATATGGGTTTGAGAGGGACAGAATACTCTATCTTTTCCTCAAAGTCTGAGGAACTCATAAAATGTATTTATTTAGTTCATGTTCCTTTCCTCTGCATCATCTCTGTGCCTCCTCTAAGGTTTCTAGAGCTTTGGTGAAGGATGCTAGGCACATTCCAGCGAAGGTTTCTCCTGAGACTCTCAGGCAGATGTGCTTGCATGTCTCTTCGCCACACTTGTCGGCTGGAATGCACACCACTGGGAGGTGGCTTCCAGGAAGCCTCCTTCTCAGCAGGTGTACCTGTCAATCAGAGATGCAGGCAGAACTGAATTGAAAATAATTTTCTTATTTCGACTGTAAAATCGGACTGTCTGTATGCCACATGCTACTGGGTCCAGTTTGAGGATCATGTTGAGAATTTCACTGTTGCATTTATGAAAGAAAATAGACTCTTTCCCTTTCTTGTGATGCATGTATATATACACATACATGCCAGCTGGGGTGATTCTGATCTCATAAAACAAGATGGGACGTGTTTTATTTTCTGCTTTGGAGATCCTGAAGGGAATTGATATTAAATATTTGGTAGAATTCACTGGTGAATCCACCTGGATATGAACATTTCTTTGTGGTAGTTTCTGTAGGTTTTAATTCATTTTCTTTTCTTGCAATAGATCTGTTCAGACTAATGCTTTTTGAGGTGGGTCATGTCATTTCAGTCTTTCCGGAACTGTGTCCATTGCAAGCTTATCTAATTTCCTAGAACATGGTCATCCATAGCGTCCCATTTTAATTTTTTTGATTTCTAAGGTTAGTGACAGTGTCCTATTCTGTGTTTTCCATTCCAGCAATGAGTCGTCCTAACCCCCACATCAACCTAGATAAAGTGTATCACTTGACGTTTTCAAAGAACTCGTCTTTGGTTTTTGTGGCTTTTTCTCCATTGTTTGTCTCTTCCAATTTCATTAACTCCCATTCCTATCTTTGGTGTGTTCTTCTCTCTGCTCTTTGCTTTTATTCCTTGACATCTTAAAAGTAGATGGGTTGGTTACTTAAGATTTTCCCTTCTCTCTGGCAGCAATGAATTTTCCTCCCAGCACTGCTTCAGTGCACCTGAAGTTTTAACAACTTCATCTCGTGGTTTTCATTCTTTTCCAACCACTTCCTGAATTTATCTTTCGTGTCTTCCTTGATGCACCAGTTCTAGGTGGCTTTCATTTAATCTCTGCATAGCTCTGGAATTAATGCCTGCCTGTCTCACTTTTCTTACTTGATTTTCATGACTAGACTTTTTTATTTCTTTATGTGCTTGGGGTTTTAAATGTTGGTTTTTAATAATTTCCAGCAGTTTCACTGGGAAGTAGGTTCATGAGGATATCCTACTGTGATCTTAGAAATCAACCTCATGGACTGGTTTTCAGATTTTTTTTTTGATAGTGTTTAACTTGGGTCATCTGATACTCTAGGCTTAGATTATGTTTTAAACACCTGCTTTTATTCTTCTATAAACATGGCCATTTTTTTAAAAGTAGGAATTAGAAATCTGAAAATTCTTTGCATCATTTGACATACTATTCATTTGTGCAATCAACAAATTCACATCAAATGTGCAGACATTCTTAGCATTGCTTTGGGGGCAGGATGACACTTAGCTTAAATGCAAGTAACACACACACGCACGTGCGAGAAACCAGTGGGTGAGGACATGCAATAAACAAGTAGAAAGATACACAAACTAGAGAAGTTGGTAACTGCTGCAAAAGAAGCAGGCTAAGTATGAGGCCGTGGATGGCGATGCCATGGTACTCATGGAGAAAATATCGGCAAGTACAGTCAGGCAGGGACCCACGGGACAAGTCAGGGAATTTAGTGGAGGCCTTCAGTGGGTTTTCATCTTAGTCTATGTGCAGTGGGCATCCAGCAGAAGGTCTTAAGCAGAGATTAGGAGCTGTGACTTAGGGAAATCACAGAAAGCAGCTCCTGATGATCAAACCCCGAATTTCCAACTGTAGGAGCCTTCATGGATTCTCGGCCCTGTTCCGTCAGGTGGGCCGGTCTGACTCTGGTTCACAAGGGCCGGTTACACACTTGACTTTTTCCTCTTGATCCCCAGCTACATTCTTCCTCAGACTCCTCTTAGTTCCCAAGAAGAGAATAGCAGGGTGACCTCCACTTGCACGCACGAAGTTCTCTTGATTCTGTTCTATGCTGTCTGGTTCCCTCTCCCCACACCTATTACACATGCAAGTCTGCCCACCTGCAAAGTCCTTTCAAAGTCCCTGATCACACAATTCCTCTCTGGCCCCTGATCTGTTGCCTGAAGAATTGTCTCATCCTGATTCCCTAGTCACTACAGAAGCTAGCCACTCCCTGTTGATCACTCTGATTGAGACTTGATCTGTTCCTTTGGAGTCCCCAGTTTGAGAAGCAAAGCCTCTAAAAGCAGGCACTTCAGCATCTGTGGTGGAAGGCTGGACTAAAGTAGCTCTGTGTCCCTTCTGCAGGGAAACATCTGCTTTGCTTTCCTTTACATGGTTTCCTTAAAGAAACGCATGCCCTGGGCCAGCACCTTCCCCCTACTTGACCCCGTGATGGTAGCTCACAGTAACAGAAGCTGTAGCATCTGGGTAGGGATTCTGACTGATTTCTTGAGTCCACGTCTTGGTTCACCTGCTTCCAGGGGATCTTTGGACCACATGATTTCTCAAATGAACAACAACAACAATAAAAAAAAACCCCACAAAACACAAACCTGCCAAACACAGAAACAAACAAATGAACAAAATAAATCAAAATGAAAATAAAGACCCACAACACCCATACATAAAAAAGGCATAAAATAGTAAAGGTCATATGGACTGTAGTGAACATTAAATAATATGTGTCATGTAGAAGAGACTCATTAAGTAAGGGATTTTTATCACAGAGGAGAGTGACAAGGGCTAGAGAGATGGCTCAACCATTAAAGGTTAGGCGCACGATCAAAAATTAAAAGAGGCTAAATATGTTGGTGATATAAATAAATATGAGGGAAGCTATAGATGAGGGTGCACACTTATAACCCCAGCATCCAGGAGATGAGGCAGGAGGATCATGAGTTCAAGGATATTCTGAACTACATAGTGAAACACTTGAGAGAGAGGAGTCAGCACACACACACACACACACACAGAGAGAGAGAGAGAGAGAGAGAGAGAGAGAGGAGTCAGCACACACACACACAGAGTCACACAGAAAGAGAGTCATAGAGAGAGAGAGAGGAGTCAGCACAGAGAGAGAGAGAGTCACACAGAAAGAGAGTCACAGAGAGAGAAAGTGAGAGACAGAGAGAGAGAGAGAGAGAGAGAGAGAGAGAGAGAGAGAGAGAGGAGAGACAGCGAATATCCCCACAGTCCACTCCAGTATAATACCATGGCTTTGTCTGAAACTGGACCCAGAATTGGAGGACAAATGCCAAGGCTGATGAGAAATGAGGATTAGGGAAGTTTCCAGAAGCTTTGAAACACAATCTCATCTCAAGCCCCAGGCAGACAGCAAGGCTAGGGAATTCACTCACCCACTCTACCTAGAAACCCTTGGCTCAGGTTGTCTTTGGCACCCAAAGGGACAGGCCCTACGAGTGGGTTTGTGGTGTGGATAGTGGCTGATGTGTTTTTATTACACTCATAAAGCACAGTCTGGGCCGTAAAGTCTAGTTGTGGTGTTGGAAGTCACAGTGGAAGCACAGAGCATGGAGCAGAAGACACATTAGATTTAGGATTAGATCTGCTGTAAGTGCTCTCTGCCTAGGAGGCTTCTGTAAATTCTCTTTCTTCTGCTGCCGTAGCTTCTCATCTGTACAATGGGAAACAGGACAGATGGGATTAAAAGACATTTCAGTATCAATATTCCATGATGGTGGAAACGTAGCTGTCCCTGACTTCCCAAATTCCTTAAGAGGAGACTGAGCTTTTCTAAAGTAGGATTTGACTAGAAAAGAAGCCTTGCATAGTCTTGGATCCCCAACAGTCATGGCCATCAGCCATGTGCACAAGCGTACTCCTGGCAGGATTACATGCAATAGCCCCAAACTCTGAACAGCCCATGTGGCTGCTTAGAATAAAATACTCATGCAAATCTTGGTACTTCCACAAGATGAAACACTGTAGCCACAACACAGAGTGAACAATAGCTACACACGGAACCATGGGTGCATCTCATGAGCATGCTGAGCAAAAATGTCAGACACGAACCAGTATTTTTGCCACCACTCCATTTATATGAAGGTTCAAACAATGAGACTAAGTCTGTTGGAGGCCAGGAGAGTGGGTATCCTTTTGGGAGACAGGGAGGTTAACATCAGAGAGAACAACACGAAGCAGTTTCATTGACTGTAAAGTTCAGCTTCTGTGGATCTGCGTAAGGTAGGTGAGTTAATTTATTAAATACTAATTGAGTTGTATATTGCTGATTTCCATATATGTTACACTTCAATAAATTTTCAGGGAAATAAAAGCTTGAATATGCAAATCTTGTTTGGAGTTCACGTCTCCCTTGAGGACAGAAAAGTCGCATTCTCGCGGGAGGTTCACATCTTCACTCAACTTTGCAATGTGTGTGGAAAATGGCCTGTTCTGTCCGTCTCAGCCCCTCTTCTTGCCCTTGTCTCCTCTGGACAGGTCCGATCCTGCTGCTCTCAGATGTGATGTTAGTTAAACTAGTGTGATGGTGGAGGGCAGTGGTCCTAGACAGGGTTAGGACTAGAGAGGGATGTACTGATCACTGCTGTAGCTGGTCTCCCAGACACGGTGCTCAAGGAGGACCCTGTTCTCATCAGTTTTTGGTTATTTGCTCATCTAGGCCCTGATTTTCTTCTCTGTATAATATCTCTGTCAGGCTTCCTCTGAAACCCAAAGTCAAATCATAACTTACTCTTTTTTATATATTTATTGAGCTCTACATTTTTCTCTGTTCCCCTCCCTGCCTCTCCCCTCCTCCTTCAATGCTCCCAATTTACTCAGGAGATCTTGTCTTTTTCTACTTTCTACTTCCCATGTAGATTAAACCTATGTAAGTCTCTCTTAGCGTCTTCATTGTTGTCTAAGTTCTCTGGAATTATGGTTTGTAGGCTGGCTTTCTTTGCTTTATATTTAAAAAGCACCTATGAGTGAGTACATGTGATAATTGTCTTTCTGTGTCTGGGTTACCTCACTCAAAATAATGTTTTCTATCTCCATCCATTTTCCTGCAAAATTCAAGATGTCATTATTTTTTTCTGCTGTGTAGTACACCATTGTGTAAATGTACCACATTTTCCTTATCCATTCTTCGGTCAAGGGGCATTTAGGCTGTTCCTAGGTTCTGGCTATGACAAACAATGCTGCTATGAACATAGTTGAGCACGTGTCCTTGTGGCACGATTGAGCATCCTTTGGATACATAACCAAAAGTGGTATTGCTGGGTCTTGAGGAAGGTTGTTTCCTAATTTTCTGAGAAATCGCCACACTGACATTCAAAGGAGCTGTACCAGCTTGCATTCCCACCAGCAATGCAGAAGTGTTCCTTTTTCCCCACAACTTCTCCAGCATAAGTTGTCATCCGTGTTTTTGATCTTGGCCATTCTTAGAGGTGTAAGATAGAATCTTAGAGTTATTTTGATTTGCATTTTTCTGATGACTAAGGATGTTGAACATTTCCTAAAGTGTCTTTCAGCTATTTTAGATTCCTCTGTTGAGAGTTCTCTGTTTAGGTCTGAACTTCAGTTTTTTGTTGGATTATGTATTCTTTTGTTGTCCAATTTCTTGAGTTTTTTGTATATTTTGGAGATGAGACCTCTGTCTGATGTGGGGTTAGTGAAGATCTTTTCCCATTCTGTAGACTGTCATTTTATCTTGTTGACCGTGTCCTTTGCTTTACAGAAGCTTTTCAGTTTCAGGAGGTCCCATTTATTAATTGTTTCTCTCAGTGTTTGTTCTACTGGGGTTGTATTTAGGGAGTGGTTCCCTGTGCCAAATGCATTCAAGTGTTCTTCCCACTTTCTCTTCTATAAGGTTCAGTGTGGCTGGCTTAATGTTGAGGTCTTTGATCCATTTAGACTTGAGTTTTGTGCATGGTGATAGATATGGGTCTATTTTCATTCTTCTACATGCAGATATCCAGTTATGCCAGCACCACTTGTTAAATATACTTTCTTTTTTCCATTTGATATTTTTTGCTTCTTTGCCAAAAATCAGGTGTTCAAAGATGTGTGGATTGATATCTGGGTCTTTGATTTGGTTCCATTGGTCCTCCTGTCTGTTCTTATGCCAGTACCAGGCTGTTTTCAGTACTGTAGCTCTGTAGTAGAGTTTGAAGTCAGGGATTGTGATGCCTCCAGAAGTTCTTTTATTGTATAGGATTGTTTTGGCTAGCCTGGGTTTTTTGCCTTTCCATATGAAGTTGAGTACCGTTTTTTTGTGAAGTCTTTGAAGAATTTTGCTGGGATTTTGATGGGCATTGTGTTGGATCTTTGGGTTGCTTTTGGTAAGATTGCCATTTGTTGTCTTATTGCTCTAGGTAGGACCTCAGGTACTATATTGAATAGATATGGAGAGAGTGGTCAACCTTGTCTTGTTCCTGATTTCACTGGTATCACATTGAATTTCTTTCCATTTAGTTTGATTTTGGTTGTTGGCTTGTTGTATATTGCCTTAATTATATTTAGGTATGTTCCTTGTATTTCTATTCTCTCCAAGACCTTTATCATGAAGGGATGTTGTATTTTGTCAAAGGCTTTTTCAGCATCTAATGAGATGATCATTTTTTTTCAGTTTGTTTATATAGTGGATTATGTTGACAGATTTTTATATATTGAACCATCCCTGCATCTGTGGGATGAAGCCCACTTGATCATGGTGATTGATGGTTCTGATGTGTTCTTGGATTCCATTTGCCAGTATTTTATTTAGTATTTTTGCATTAATGTTTATGAGTGAGATTGGTCTGTAATTCTCTTTCTTAGTAATGTCTTTCTGTGGTTTGGGTATCAGGGTAATTGTAGCCTCAAAAAAAGAGTTTGGCAATGTTCCTTCTGTTTCTATTGTGTGGAATAATTTGATGATTATTGGTATTAGTTCTTTGAAAGTCTTGTAGAATTCTGAGCTGAAACCATCTGGTCCTGGGCTTTTTTTGTTTGGGAGACTTTTGATGACTGTTTCTATTTCTTCAGCAGTTATAGGTCTGTTTAATTTGCTTATCTGGTCTTGATTTAATTTTGGTAAGTGATATTTATTCAGAAAGTTGTCCATTTCCTTTAATTTTTCCAATTTTGTGGAGTACAGGTTTTCGAAATATGACCTGATGATCCTCTATATTTCCTCCATGTCTGTTGTTATGTTCCCCTTTTTATTTCTGATTTTGTTAATTTGTATATTCTCTCTCTGCCTTTTGGTTAGTTTGGATAAAGGTTTGTCTATTTTGTTGATTTTCTTGAAGAACTAGCTCATTGTCTCCTTGATTCTTTGTATTGATTTCTTTGTTTCTATTTTGTTGATTTCAGCTCTTACTTTGATTATTTCCTGCCATCTAGTTCTCTTAGGTGAGTTTGCTTCTTTTGGCTCTAAAGTTTTCAAATGTTCTGTTAATTCACTAGTGTGGGATTTTTCCAGCTTCTTTATGTAGGCATTTAGTGCTATGAACTTGCCTCTTAACACTGCTTTCATCTGTATACTAATTTTCTAAAGATGCCGCAACAATACTCCATATGCCGGGTGACTTAAACAGAAAAGATGTATTTGTAGATAGCTCTGGAAACTATCAGTCAACATTAAACCTGTCAACAAGGCTAGTCCTCCCAACACCTATGAGAGATGATGTGCCACAGGCTTTTCAGGTGACTGTCTCACTCTTCAGTTTACTTTCCCTGTGTACATATCTGTCTCTGCTCAAATTTCCATCGTAGAAGAATGTTGGGAATATCATCAAATCAGAGCTTAATATACTCAGTTTAACTTAATTATCTCTGTAAATGCTTTATCACATTTGGGGATTAAGAATCTAGTGCATTTGATTTGTGTGTGTGGTTCATGATTCAACACATATATATATTAGTCTTGATTCTCCAGGGCAACAGAATTGCTAGGATAAATGAATATAGATGGTCTATCTGTCTGTCTGTCTGTTGTCTATCTATCTAGATATATATGCATAAATTTAGATAGATATAATGGGCTTTATTAGATTAGTTTATATTATATGGTACCAGTAGTTCAACTTTCTTAGTTAGGATTACTATTGATATGATGAAACACCATGACCAAAAGCAACTTAGGAGGAAAGAGTTAATTTGGTTTACACTTCTACATCATTTTTAATCACTGAAGGAAGTCAGGACAGGAACTCAAACAGGGCAGGAACCTGGAGACAGGAGCTGATGCAGAGCCTACAGAGTAGTGCTTCTTACTAGCTTGCTCCTCGTGGCTTGCTCAATCTGCTTTCTTATAGAACCCAGAAATGGCACTACCCAAAATGGGCTGGGCTCTCCACAGTCAAACACTAATTAAGAAAATGATTTACAGGTTTGCCTACAGCCCATGTTAAGGAGACATTTCTCAATTGAGTTTCCCTTCTCTCAGATGACTATAGTTTGTGTCAAGTTGACATACAACTAGCCAGAGTACCAGCGATGGCTGTCTCACACTTGAGAAGACAAGCATCTAGTAGATGCTCAGTCCACCAGGAAGATGTCTCAGCATTCCTAGCAAACACTGAAGAGCTGGAAGATTTCTGTGGAGCTATTGGTCTTTAGTTGATGTTGGAAGCTCAAAGAAGCTGGTTCTAATATCAGTAGAGGATTTGAAGCAACA
The DNA here is from genome assembly GCA_004026605.1 of Ondatra zibethicus. Taxonomy (NCBI): domain Eukaryota; kingdom Metazoa; phylum Chordata; class Mammalia; order Rodentia; family Cricetidae; genus Ondatra; species Ondatra zibethicus. The sequence continues at coordinate 12,445 of PVIU01025856.1, read as the reverse complement.
GGACAGATGAATTTGCCATCAAGACTGAGGACAAGCAAACAAAAGCAAAGCTCGCTCTTTCTTTCTTTCTTTCTTTCTTTCTTTCTTTCTTCCTTCCTTTCTTTCTTTCTTTTATATTTTTAGATACAGGGTTTCTCTATAGCTTTGGAGCCTGTTGTCCTGGAACTAGCTCTTATAGACCAGGCTGACCTCGAACTCACAGAGATCCTCCTTTCTCTGCTTCCAGAGTACTGAGATTAAAGGCGTGTGCCACCACCACCTGGCCTAAAGCTTTCTTTTCTATGTCTTTTTCTCTGTACTTCCACCAGAAGTTTCCACCCACATTTAGGGAGAGTCTTCTATTTTCAAATAATCTGATTAAAAAGTCTCTCATGGAAGTGGCCAGTAGTTTGCATTTTAGTTGATGCCAATTACAGTCAGGTCGACAACCAACAATGGCATAAGAATCTACAAAACTTGTATTTTATTGTCCAGTAGTGTGAGTCAAGTCTGCAACTTTGCTTTCTGAGGAACATAATTTAACCTATAGCATTTAGCTCCCAAGAACCCTGAGAACTTTCATATCAGGTTATTATTGCAGGGTCCCTGAAACTGAGCTCTCTACCAAAATACACGGTGAAAATTATCCTGTTTCATATTGTGCTATCAATCATGAGCTAATAAGTAAGCCAAACATGCTGCTGGAGGAATGTGTAAATTATGAAATCATGGACTGTCAGAATCAGGGCACCCTAGAGATTTTCTCAGCTAGCAGTGGCACTTGGCCATCATGCATCTCATCATCCTGCTTCTGCACCTGTGGCAGACATCACTAATCTATCATACATCTCATCATCCTGCTTCTGCACCTGTGGCAGATATCACCAATCTTTCATGGCATTCTTTCCCAGTAAGCTGGAATGCAACTTCAGAATCCTTACTATGTAATGCAAAACATGGAAACAATTTGCTTTTTCTTAGGCAGCTCAACTCCATGCCTTCCAATAGATGAGAAAATCAAGATTCATTATAAGGAAGTTCGTCCAAGTGGAGGGAGAGATAGTGGCCCTGTCTCTTGACCTCTAGGGCAATGTTTATTCTTCCTCACACCACTGATTCATATTACATTAAGCAATGCTGAATCATACAGTGAGGAAAAAATCATTTTGTTTTTTAACCTTCTGATTAAGTCACAGAAAACATCCCAGTTTGATGATGTTGCGTCTGTAAAGCACTAATTCTGTTTGATTTTAATGAAAGTGTAAGCCCAAGGCCAGAGTCTTCACACAGTACCATTTACTTTGAATTTAATATGACATTTTGTTTTCCTTTTATTTAAGTTTATAGTAACCATCTAGCTATAAAACTTCCCACATGTGGCAATGATAAAATACTTCTTAAATAAACTCATTAATGATTTCCAAAAGCCAGAGCAGAAAAGACATATTAAAGACAATACAGTTAGCACAAAGATGTGGCAAAATACAGAAGGCAAGAATATCCTATGCTCCCCAAGAGCTTATCCTCACTGGAGGCTTCTTGACCCTCTTTCCAGGACAAATGTCTCTTCTCCCCACATCTCCAGGAAGGTATTTCCATTTGCCTTGTCTCCTGTCCCTTTCATTTCCTTCCGGCCTTCTCTCTGGGTTCTGGTCTGCCAGCCACTACCTCTCCAGTTGCTAGACTCTGTCATTTTCAGCATAGCTCTCTCCATCTGCCAACACCCGGCTGACTCTGCCTCTCTGCAAACCATATGGCCTGGCAGACGAGGCGGACTCGGTGCTGATCCAAGAGTGGAAAGCAATAGCGGCTCCATCCTTCTCAGCGTGAGGATGGAGGCAAACCTGTCCACCCGCCTCTTCTCTCAGCCCAGGGAAAGCAGGCCCCAGGGAGCCACCTGTGCGTGGTGCCGCCCTCCTCCAGAGTCTCTGTTCTTAGATGTTCCGGGCTCTCTCTTTGAAAGAAGCATCCTCAGGCAGACTTGTAGCAGAGAACTTTTTGGTGGGCCGGTAGCCTCTCTCGCAGGAGAAGCCCCCAGAGGCCCTCTTGCTTGTAGAGTTTGCTAGGGCCTTGATTGAAGGAGAAAGGGGTCCTGGAGTCTTGGAAATGCTGGTTGGAAAGCCAGCTCCTCCTGGAGGTCAGCCTGCTTATCTGTGTGTGTGTGTGTGTGTGTGTGTGTGTGTGTGTGTGTGTGTGTGTGTGTGTGTGTGTGTGTGTTCTCACCATGGGCAAGGTGATGTAAAGCCACAGCAGCCAATCAGAGAGAAGGAAAAGAAGTAAAGAAAGAAAGAAGTGAATGAACAAAGGAGGGAAAGTAACAGAAAAACAGCAGGTAGACAAGACTGGTTGCAAAATTTTCTGATATGAAATAAAAGGTGTCACTGTGAATAGTCATTCTAAAGCATTGGTTTTCATCCAACAAATATTTGGGTGCCTACTTTGTGCCAAGGAGCTCCATCAGAGTACAGGGCAACATGTCTTTACCTTCACAGATCCAACCCTAGAAGGGCTTAGTAGGGTCGTTGTAGACCTCTGGAATCAGACTTCTGGAGTTTGAAGGCTGAGAGTCACATCTCAGCTGTATAACCTTTAGTGTCTAATAAGACCAAGTGTATTGTCTTAGCTGTACAACAGGAAAACTATTTAAGGGCCATGGTGAAGAGTCAAAGACACGAACAATCAGCATGGAACAAGCGTAGTGATGCTTTAATGTGCTTTTAGTTTGCATTTCACTAATGAGCAATGATGCTCAACATCTGCCTATGCGCTTATTTGCATATCTTTTTTTCAGTAGTGGATCTATTCCCATCTTTTTCCCTTCTTGGTTATTTACATTACTAAGCTAGTGGTCCTTCTATATAGTATGCATGCAATTCCTTTAAGTTCTGGCTTTGTCTTTTCATTTTCTTAACGACATTTCTTTAAAAATGCAAAAATTCCTAATTATTACAAAGTGCAATTTATTAAATTCTTTTTTATATAAATTGCCCCTTTCAGTGCACTTTGATTAGGTTTGGTCATTATTCACTTTGATTTTGTGCCAGGGTCAATCAAGGCTTATTTTGCTTGCATGTAGCGAACAACATTGTTTCTAATTTCCCCTAAACAGATGAAAACAATGAGGCCCAAAGAGGCCAGCTAAGGATCTCAGAGTCACACAGCTTATGAGTGAATGAGCAACACTTGAACCCAGAACTTCTGATTTCAAACAGGGTGCTGCTTACATGTTGCCTCTGCTGCACAGGTAGTTACTCTTTCTTTAATCTAGTGTCAAGTTTGAGGGTTGCAAACAGGTAGACCCCGTTTCAAGCCTGGTTCTAAAACTTAGGCTAGGCAAGTCACTTTGATGATTTATTTTTCATTTGGAAAACTGAGCTATCGAAAATATTCTCCCATAATGCTGTTGTGAGGACTCCTCCTAATGCCTGTGAAATGCTTAGCACAAAGCCCAGCATGGCGCTTGTGTTCCATGCAGGTCCCTGTGCTGGGAATTCTCCTCTTCTCAACCCTCCCATTGACTGAGCCCATGCCTGGCCTCTTCTGGATCTTACTACATTCTAAGTTGGCACTGCAAGTTTGGGATTATAAGTAAGAAGTGGTGGAGAGTATCTATCCATATGGACTGGTCAATTGGTTGAAACTTCAGTAACTATGTAAAGTTTGGAATGCTGTTATAACCTAATCAAAATTTCTTTGGGGTTATATTTAGCCCCCTAAGATATGATCCTTACCCACCTCTGTATTGAGCTTAATATCCTGGTAAACAGATAAAAACCTTTGAAATGTATTAACTTCACTGAGCTTTGTTCTTCACTAATAGAAGAGCTAAGAATGTAATCAGATGGTATCTGAGACCTATAGTAGAGATTCCTCTACCTTCTGTAACTGCCCACTTAATGTTCCCACCAGCATATATTAAAATGGCTTAATTTTTATGTGGTGGTTTAAATAAGAATGACCCTCAAAGACTCATGTGTTTGAATGCTTGGCCCATAAAAAGTGGCACTATTTGGAAGTGTGGACTTGTTGGAGGAAATGTGTCACTGTGGGGGCGGGCTTTGAAGTCTTATATGCTCAAGCTACACCCAGTGTGAGATATAGTCTTCCTCCAGATCAAATGTAGAACTCTCAACTCCTTCTCCAGCACCATGTCTGTCTGTACAATGCCATGCTTCCCACCATGATAATGTACTGAACCTCTGAAACGGTAAGCTAGCCCTAATTAAATGTTTTCCTTTACAAGAGTTGCCATGGTCATGGTATCTCTTTACAGTGACAGAAACCCTAATACAGTCTATAACCTCCTCTGTTCTGTTACTATAAAAAACCACATTAAACAGCTGCCACATTGGAACATGGAACCTGGGTGACTTTTTCATTGCTGTGATAAGACACCATGACCAAGGAAGCTTATAGAAGAAAGAGTTTATTAGGAGCTTACAGTTCCAGAGGGTTAGAATCCATGACCATGTTGGAGAGAATGGTGCTGGGGCAGTAGCTGAAGGCTTATACCTGATCCACAAGCATGAGAGAGACAGACATACAGAGAGGGAGAGAGAGAGAGAGAGAGAGAGAGAGAGAGAGAGAGAGAGAGAGAACGAACTAACTGGGAATAGCATTGGCTTTGGAAACCTCAAAGTCCACCCCCAATGACATACCTCTTACGGCAAGGGTCTATCTCCTAATCCTTTCCAAACAGTTCCACCAACTGGGATCAAGTATCCAGATATATGAGCCAATAGGAGCCATTCTCATTCAAGCCGTCACACTGGGGTGACCTAGCTCTCTGTTTGCTGGGCCGAGGTTACTCAAATTGGACTCCAGAATAAATTGTCTTTTACTCCCTTTGAGGTGAGAGCTATGCTTTTGCACCAACATGATAAAGTAAGAAAAGAGACAGTAACTCTTCAAACTGGAAGCATACTGTGTGGCTTTGTTCACTCAATGCTAGAATAACATTTTTGCTTAACAGACATTTTACTCTAAAGCCATTTTGGCAAAAACCTACCCCTGTTCCCCAAATGAGAGCTAGATGTGGATATGAAGTTGGAGGCTGTGATTATTCCACACTAACAGTCTCCTCTCAATCTAATCTTATAGTATTTATGCCCTGTGTAAACTTGCCCTTGTCACTTTGTCACTTGTTTCAAACCAATGGTATGTGATGATGGAGCTTTTGTAGATCTACATAAGACTGTAACCATGGCCTTAACTGAGAATGCTTCTACCTGCCAGTAAGAACTGAGGGCCTCAGTCCAGTAGATCATAAGTAACTCTATTTTGGAAAATCCAAAACAAAATAACCCCCCTACCAAACCAGAGGTATCCAGCTAAGTTATGTCTAGACTCCTGAGCATAGCAACTAAGCATAGCCTGCTGTGGTGACTTCTTAGGTGGCAGTAGACAATGATATAGAAACCAAGATAATAAAGTAGGAGAAGGTCCTGGCAGATCCAAGGGTGCAACAGGAGGAATTCCTCACACCCATCAGGATCCTCTCTTTATCCTTCTAAATATGCAGTGACTTTTATCGTCATGAAACCTACCCACCTCTTCCTCATACCTTCTTCTCCTTCCCTGACAAGCCATTGCACAATTAGCTCATTTGAAAATGGACTCCTGTTTGTAGGAAAGGCCTCATCATTGGACAGCTCCAAAGAATGGGAGGATATAGAACCAGTGCATTAGAGAACTGAACATGCTTATTTTTTACTCTTATGCCTAGGGGTGGGGTCTGCTACCCCACCTCCAGCTCATCTTAGATACAACTAATTTCTCCAATTAAAAAAAAATGTTTCTAGCATTTCATATGCTAATTAACTAACTCACAGTATTGATTCAGTTAAGGCCTCTTGAAATACTAATTAAGCACTCACTCGTAGAGTGTTGATTACTGCTAACTTGCATACATACATGTATACCACTTACAGTGAAGTATTTTAAGTAAATTATCATACGTACAATATGTCACTAAGACAGCCCTGATTTTGTTTGGGTTCCTTAGTACACAGGCCTAAGAGATGATGATTATGCTTATAACTGTTATCCATGATGACAAACTTTCACTCCCAAAGCAGAACTATCCTCCTCAAAATGCCAGCGAACTCAAGTTCTTTTTTCCCCCCAAAACGCATTTAAGTGTCCTGTCATCAGGTGGCATCACTGTTACTTTCAGCATCCATCCACTGATGACAGAGACAAGTGACACTTAGTTAGCACCGCCTCTGCTCCACGAGTCTGAGGTGCTCTTGGTTTTTAATGTACTATGCTGTGGACTCTCAGAAGAGGTGGTGCCTGGAGCCATCTATTCTCCCTGGTCTTCAATGCCTTTTTCATTGTCTTTTCTTTCTGGTTTGCCATGATGCAGTATATGTGGGCTTCGTGAGTACGGTGTTCTCAGCCCCGCCTCCCTTATCTTCTAAGATCTTGTCAGGGAAAGAATTTTGGAAGATTATGGTAGCAAGACACACAAGCATTTGCACAGGAAAAACTTGTAGGAATTTGGTATCTGTGGGCTAACACAGAGCTTAATGTCATTTTGGAGTTTTTTGTTTGTGTTTTTGACAGTTCTGGTCTCAGGTTCTTCAATCTTAGAACACTGACAATTGTATGTTCCCTAACTCTTTGTTCTAGTTTGATTTCTGTTGCTTTAATAAAAAACTATCCAGACCAAAAGTGACTTGGGAGAGAAAAGGATTTATTTAATTTATAATTCCAGGATACAATCTGTCACTAAGGGGAAGCCAAGGCAGGAACTCAACAAAACATATACAGTCAAGAGCACAGAGAGATAACTCATCCTTCCTTGCTGCTTGTTTCTACTCAGCTATTTTTCTTCAGGACCCTCTGCCTAGGGAATGATGCCAGCCACCGTGGGCTTGATCAACTAACAATCAAGACAATCCTTCACAGACATGCCCAAAGGATAACCTGATGTAGATAATCCTACACTGATTACTTCTTCCCAGGTGCCTGACTCTAGGTGGTATCAAGGTGACAATCAAAACTGCATAGCACACCATTTCACAAGCTCAGCATTAGGAGTGGAGGATTTAAATGAGAGATTATTTGCAATTGCACTTGGAACTTGACCATCTGGGTTCGCCCATGGTGCCATTGTTTATTAAATGAATTTATTAAATGAATGACTTTGAGCAAGCTACTTAAACGCCCATTGCCCAAGTTTTCTCATTTATTAAATGGAAATAAATAATTCCTGTTTCACAGGGGCTTTCTCAGGCTAGAATGATGTAATGATATATGCAGACTATGTATAATAGCAGCCTACTAGGGAAGAGTACCCAGATGCCATCACCTCCATTATCATCATCACCATCATCATCATCATCATCATCATCATCATCAGTGATTATCATCAAAAACATTACCACCTCTGAAAGGGCAATGACCATGTGGGGACATTATATGAAGCCTAAGAGGTTAAAGACAATATGCCATCAATCAACCCAAGTTAGGAATATCAACAAAACCAACAAGCTCAAACAATTTTAATGAGAACATAGAAAAAAGAGATAAGAAAACGATATCGAGAGGTGGCAGGAGAAAGGGACAGGAATTTGAGGGGAAAGGAAAAAGGAAAGGTGAAAGGGGTAGGGGAGCAGTGAAGGAAGCAGAAGAAAAAACCACGTGGCAGTTGGCCAAACTCCGTGGCAAGACCAGGCAGGCGTTGCTGTAACATTAAGCACATCATTCAAAACCCACGGAGTCCAATGTGGCTCCCACACAATTCCACTGGTTATGCTCCAGCTGCATTCCTAGAATGAAAGCCATCTCTTCACCTTAGGGCACTGCTGTGTGAAATGATTATTCCCACGGCAAAACCTTTCCCAGGAAAAGGACATAGCTTTTTTTACACCTATGGGTGTAAAGCCATAGGACATTCAGGGTGGTAGGACATGGAGGGCAACTAAGAATTCCACATTCGTGAAATTGGCCTCTGCTTGTTATTCCCACCCCAGAGGTGCCTGGGTTCTGTTGTTGAACAGAGAAATAGAAGCAAATATCCAAGTGTGTGGCTGACACGGGGGTCTAGATGCCTTGTCTCCTGGTTCTAGCCAAACACCAAATCATGAGCAAATTTACTTCCAAATCCAACACTTTAACCCTTCTGCTCCCCTCTTCCTTTCTCAGAAAGGCCTTTACTAGTTTTCTCACTTTGTGTGTTTCCTAACTGCGATCTCAAGCCTGAAATTCAAATGTGCACCCTTCCTGAAACATTTTTTCTATCAATGTAAATGCCCAAAAAACATTTTGGCAGTTTGAAGAGTAACTAATGTATGTAAAGGACCACGCTGAGTGTCAAAGGACATCCCACAACCTCTCACATCATGAATATTGATTATCTTTTCACTCCATTTGTAAATTTGATCTTTCATTCCTCCTCTATCTCACTGCTCCAAGGAGGCAGGGGAGTGAAGTCTGGGAAGACTTTTGACTGAGTTGGCCTCAGGCGCCATGGATGAGAAAAAGCATCTTCACACATATTATAATTTCATGACCCATCAATCACCTCTTTAAACAGAGCAAGTTGCTGGAGGAATGTATCATCTCACTTAACAGAATCAGACTCAGGCGTCTTGTTATCAGCAAGATCAGGAGCATCATCATCTTGACAGCATGAAAAAGTATCAAAACTAAACAGTATCCCATTTCTCTTTATAGCTACCGAGAATGATGCAGACAAATGAACAAACAAACAAACAAACAAAAACCCTAGTCTGTTGACATCTCAAAGTTACTCCAGCCACAGAAGAGCTTTCTTGAGTGAGGGCAGATGGGTGGATACCATATAATATTGATCATTTGAAGAGTTGAATCTGAAGAAGCAGCAAGCCTGCTGGGAGCTGGTGAAGTCTGGGAATTGAAGTCAGCCAGAAGTCAGACTGCTGTGATAGATTGGAGTCTTCTGGACCTCGCCGCTCACCAGTTCTTCTCCAGGGAACCACAGTTCAAAAGTGGACTAACCAGAAATCCTGAGCAAGGTCTAGAAAGCAGAGAGAGTGCTCAGAATTTTATGATGTTTAGGCCCCAAGCACTGCTAGACAAGATTCCTCCCACCGCAAGATGCTTAGATTAGAGATGTACTGAAATTATAACCACAGGCATATATAACCTGTTCAGTGGCTGAGATTGCTGAGTCCACCCCAAATAGCAGACCTATGCTCTGGGGAATCACAATCTCCTTCCATCTCAGTAGCAGCTACTTTTCTATTGCTCTGATGAAACACCATGACCAAGGCAACTCATAGGAGGAAGTGTTTATCTGAGCTTACGGTCCTGGAGGATTAAAGTTTATGACAGTGGGAGAGAGGCAGCGGGTGATAGGCATGACAGTTGGAGCAGGAAGCCAAGGGCTCACATCTTGAACCACAAACACGAAACAGAGTGATAACTAGAAATGGCCTGAATCTTTTAACTCTTGAAGATCTCCTCAAGTGACACACTTCCTCCAAAAAGGCCACACCTCCTAAATCCCCCAAACAGCACTGTCAGTTGGGAACCAAGTGTCCAAAGATCTGGGACTGTGGCAGATATCCCAATTAAACCACTACAATCCCTAACTGGTCTTTTATACAACCTACAGTTCTGTTAAGAAAATGTTGGTATTTAGCTGGGCAGTGGTGGCACATGTATTAAATCCCTGCACCTGGGAGGCAGGTGGATCTCTGAGTTCAAGGCCAGTCTGGTCTACATAGTGAGTTCCAGGACAATCAAGAAACAAGAGAAACCTTGTCTTGAAAAACAAAACAAAAGAACAAACAAAAAAAGATAGTATTTGAAGAAGTAGGCAAACATGGCATAACCAAGGGAAATAAGGACATGTCAATAGGATCATAAATAGGGACAATCTGATGATATTTCAGAAAGGAACTTGTTTTTAATGCTATGCATAGTTTTAAATTTTTATTGATTTATCTATTTTGGTGTGCAAATGTGTTGCCTGCATGTATGTGCCACATGCATGCTCAGTGTCTTCTGAAGTGAGAAGAACTTTGGGATTCCCTAGAACTGGAGTTATAGATGGATGTGAACCACCATGTGGGTACTGAGAATCGAACACAGACCCTCTGCAAGAATAAGAAGTGCTACTAAGTGCTAGACGTCTCTCCAGCCCATTGCAAATAATCTTAACAGCATTTTTATTATTTTTTTGAAAACGTCATATAGTGCCCCCAACTCCTCCCATAACCACACTCTCTATCTTCCTACCCCTTTCCACTCAGCTTTAAGATTGTCCTCCTGTTTTTCTTTCCTTGTAGAGTCCAGTTTGTGCATTGCCCAGCTTGTCTTGGGAGTGCAGTCTGTCCTGACATGTAGCCAACCCACCAAGACTCACATTCTCCAAGGAAACTGATACTTCTTCCCCACCAGCTATCAAATACACTTAAAAGACCCTGGGTTGGGCCTATTAGAAACCCAAGTTCCTAGTGCAAAAGCACTTAAGCATCTCATAGAAGAATTATCTCTAATTTTTGAATGACCAATAAGCACATGAAAAGGTAACCAATAATGTTAGTCATCAAGGAACTATAAGTTGAAAGTACAGTTAGCTGTCACTCCACCGTGAACTATAATGGCTCAAGCTGAAAAGGCGGGCAATTCCCAGTGTGGATAAGAGCTAGAGCATTTGGCATCTTCATAAGCCCTGAGGTTGTCAAACAGGAAACACTGCAGACAACCTCCGGTTTTCAGTAAAGTTACAGTGTACCCTTTCTACAACTCAGCATTCGCATCCCTCCAGTATGTGCAAGATGGAGTTGAAAATACATGAAAGGGGTGGGGGCTAAAGGGATTGCTCAGTGGTTAAGTGCATTTGCTGTGCTTGCAGAAGACCCAGGTTCAGTTCCCAGCACCTATATCTGGTAGTCCTCAGCCACCTGTAACTCCAGCTCCAGGAGCTTCAACACCCTTTTCTGCCCTGCACAGCTACCTACACTCACACAACATATACCTTTACACAGGCCTATATGCATTCATATAGTTTTTTAAAGAATCTTTGGGGTTCAAGAGATGGCTCAGCAGTTAATGGCAGTTATTATTCTTGTTGAGGATCTGAGTTCGGTTCCCAGCAATTGCATCAGGTGGCTCACAACCACCTAGAAATAGCTCCAGGAAGATCTAATACCTTTGTTCTCTTTTAATCATCCTTATTACTAAAAAAAAAAAAAATCTTTTAAAAGGAAAGAACATTTATAGTCATTGGTTTATCATAACCCCAAAGGAAAAATAATAATAATTTAAATGCCCAGGAATGTCTCCTTCTGTGCTGTACTGCATAGCAGAAAGGGTGACCTATAATTGCTGATGGCCATAGAATGGCATCTTGGTATTTTAATGAATAGTAAGCAAGTAATCCAAATGCATAAGAAAAGCGCCTGTTTGATTTCAGTGATGCGATAGTCGTGAACACAAAAGGCTGATTGTCAGAGGTGGAAGAGCAAATGCCTCTCGCTGCTCACACCCTCTTTTGGCCTCCAAAGTTACCCCCACAGAGAGAAAGGGTGTTGAGTGTATTAGAGCCGAGAGGGGCATGAGCTTTAGGTGATAAAAATCCTGCATCTTGACTGGAGTGATGGTTTTACGGGTAAGTAATTGATTTGAAATGTGCATGATTCCTAAGATGTGTGCATTTTATATAAATTATATCTTAGTCAGATGCCTGGTGGGGGATGAGGAAATCTAAAAGTCACACTCTCCTGGAACACTGCCTCCACTCAGACGGCCTTTCTCGGCCTCTTCCCAGGCTCTTCCTCTGGGACTGTTCCACTTGTATGAAAGGGATATTTTGTTTCCCACCGTAAGTATTTTTTAAAATGGGTTTCCTGCTTATTACAACAGATACAAGTAGGCAGAAATATATAAAGAAAATTTAGCCACATAGTAGTACGTGTCTGTAATCCCAGCACTTGGGAACTGAGAAAGGGAGATTTCTGTGAGTTCAAAGCCAGTCCAGGCTAAGAGTGAGACTTTGCCTCAAAGTGTGAAAAGAAGGGAGAGAAGGAGGGAGAGACATAGGGAGGGAAGGATATAGGCAGAGACTGCTCTTTTGTTTCCCGGCCACCAGTTTCAAATGATAACACAGAAACTATATTAACCACAACACTGTTTGGTCAATAGCTTAGGCATATTTCTAGCTAATTCTTTTTTCCCCATATTCTTTTATTTTTTTCCATTGAAAAAAATTTACATTTCCTCCCCTTCTCCCAGTCCCCTCCCGCTCCCCCCCCCGCTGCTTCCTTAAAAGAAGGCATGGTGCCCAGCCCTGTGGGAAGTCCAAGGCCCTCCCCCCTCCATCCCGTCCTAGGAAGGTGTGCATCCAAATCGACTAGGTTCCCAAAAAGATAATACATGCAGAGGAGATAGGTCTTAGTGTCATTGTTGATGGCTTCTCATTCTGCCCTCATTGGCAGCCACATTTAGAGAGTCCAGTTTGATCATATGCTCA
>PVIU01025855.1:0-22999 GCA_004026605.1 Ondatra zibethicus | reverse complement strand
AGAATGCAGTTGTGTCATTATTTTTAGGTCAAGCTCAGATAATTATTTCTTTCATTATGTCGACATTTGTATCTTTTTTCCTAACCTGAACATCTCAGTCCTTAGTGACACAATACTTTTCTTTTATTTACTTTATCAGAGGCTATGTACAAAGCAGCACCAGAATGATAATAACCTAATGACCACCAAACATCTCATCATAAAAAGCATTTATGTTTTCGATTCTACACCACAGAGTGTAAAATCAAATTATTATGTCTTAAAGTCATTTGGAATATATTTTATCTCTGATTATACATCAAATGGAAGAAGAATTAGCTTTGCATGTTTCACTTGCAGATTTTTAATGATTGCTTTTCAATTGAACTTTATTTAATAAACATGTAAAATATTTTTATGGTTTGAATATTAAGCCTATAAATTAAAAAATTTTGGCTTCTATTCTTGTCTTTTCCAATCTTCCCATCATCCTTTGTAAGGGCAAATATTTAAAAACCACTGGACAAATAATATTGATTTATGTTTTGAATTACCCAGAGACTTCATTATATATTAGCAATGTGAATACAAACGCAAGACCCTGGAAACTTTGAAGCATTTTTAAAGTATGTGGGGAAAAAATATAGGAAGCACCTCAGACTCATCATCAATCTCATGATTGTCAATGGATGTTGGCTGCTTTTTGTTTACTCTCTGCAGTTGTTACTTAGCTTTGTCTTTGTATCTTGAAGCAACATCTTGAAGAATTCTATATTCATCTATTCTTTAATAATTATCTTGCCAAGATAAGGAATCTCAAAACAAAATCATCAATCACTTAACCACTTATCCAAAGCCTCAAATACAGAGTACAAGCATGAGGACCATGAGTTCTCTCTCTCTCTCTCTCTTTTTTTTTTTGAGCTGAAATCCAAACCAAGTGAGCTTACAGCAAAATTTTCTCTCAAAACATTTTATTTTTAACCTACAGTCTCTGTTTCATAGCTATGTGCTTTATCTGGCCTTGCTGATTAAGCCGTTTGTCTGTTCTACAGATGTTTACATGACTTACATTTTTGAGATTCTCTGCCTTGGATGCTATTAAAGGCATTTCCTAGTGTATCGCCTCTAAAGTGTTATTTGGATTAAGACTTATTCAAAAGTAATGTTTTGCTTCCCAGCCATGAGATGCACTGTTTGTTTCTTTCCCCATCCCTTTTCAAGAATTGGTTCCTAGATCCACTAACACAGTAGAGGCTTTCAGAATACTGTTTTGTTTCCACCAAATCTTGCTTTTGTTCTAACTGAAATGCCTCCGTAAGGCCAAGCTCATTACCTGCTACTTGTTTATATGACACAATTCACATGGAAAGATAGGATTGATGCTTGATTAATATGAAGCTTTTTAGAATTTTTCAAACTAAAAGGTGGTTCCTTGGCATATTCAAACAAGTGGTTATCCTTCCTTCTTTCTTCTCTTCTCTTTAAAAACCCACTTGAATGTCTGCATTTGCATGTATTTGATGACTCTCCAGCCACTGGAATTAGTTCCATTGTTACTGTTCAGATTTTTCCATCGGTAGACATGTCAATTTGGCTCCTAAATCATTTTGACAAATTATAGTAAATTTTGACAACTTCTTTCCTTTTGATATAATATTTCACACTCATCTTGTGCATTTCTTGCCCTAAATTTGAATCAGTCATTTCTCCAGGGACTCATGATTCTTTTTAGAGTAAAATGCAATTATATCCAGGCCATAATTTGGGTACCAGGGGTGCACATTATTAGACACTAGGTTGATGGTAATTTCTAGATGTTCTTAGGATATAAAATTAAAACTGTGAAATCAATTTTTATTATTTGTATTTAAGATGTTGGTGAGATTATTTCTTAATTAAATCTCTTTATAAAAGCAAAAGCAAGTATTTATGTTAGTTCTCTCTTAATGCGAGTCCTTGCAAAAACCAAGGACGTTGGGCTTGGTAGAATTACCTTTTCATTTTCTGGATTCCCCATTACAAAATGCAAATATCAAAATGATGCCTGTCACTACCAGCAGTGTGCTTAAGTGGCTCATGGTTCTCCTTGTTCTTTTCCCATCATCATTCCATTGGTCGATGCAGTCAAATAATATTTTGAAGGCTCACACAATAATATCTTTTACATTCGGCAATCCGGCTTAGCTGGATTCACATATTCTTCCATTTATTTAATTTAGTTAAAAACCAACCAGTAGATTTATTTTTAAATACAATCTCAGATTTACAGAAAACTTTAGTAGATAGTTGTGTTCCATATGCCCAACTCTCCACACTCCTCCCACATCACCAGTCTGTTCTATCCTTGCACTAGTGAGATGAGTTAGTGCATATATAGTGTTAAAAGCAATGAACCAGAGTCTGGGAAGATGGCTCCGGTGATAAAGTGTCTGACATGCAAGCATGAGGTCTTGAGTTCAGAACCCATGTAAAAAGCTCAGCACTGTGTCAAGTGCCTATAATCTTATCCACGGGGGGAAGGGGGTTGGGAGGAGGGAGGAGACAAAAAGATCCCTGAAAATCTTTGGCCAGACAGTCTAGCCAAATTAACACATTTTGCATTTATTGAGAGAGAGTGAATTAAAAATTAAAGGTCAGTGAAAATGGCTCAATGGGAAAAGATGCTTGCTGGGCAAGTCTGGAAACCCAAGTTTAACCCCTGCAATCCATGTAAAGGTGAAAAATGAGATTCAACTCCACAGAGTTGTTCTCTGATCTCTACATGTGTTGTGGTACACACACACATACACACAAGCACACATGCACACAAGCAAACACATGTGCATGTATACCAGCAGACACGTGTACATGCACACATGTATAGGCACACGCAAAATCAATAAAATTGGAAAAAAGCCAGATGAAAAGCGATTGAGGAGGATACCCAACATCTATGTATGGTCTTTATACATAAATGCACATGTGCATGTGTGTCCATACACATTCAGATGCTCACACAAAGCAGTACATAGCCCGTAATATAACATAAACTGATAACAAGTAAATATTGATATTTCTTTTAACTTTATTATATCATTCATTGATACTCATTCCTTGTGGTGGGTATTCTGTGAGTTTTGACAAATATGCAATTATATGTTGTCTTAGTTACATTCATACTTCTGGGAAGAGACATCAGGACTAAGGCAACCAATAAAAGAAAGACGTTTAACTCAGGAGTTGCTTAAGGTTTCAGAAAGTTAATTCACAAGCATCATGGCAGGAAGCATAGTGGCAGGCAGGCAGGTATGGCACTGGAGCAGTACCTGAGAACTTGCATTTAATTCTCAGTCAGCAGAGAGACTAGGCCTAGCATGGACTTTTTAAACCTAAAAGCCCATGCCCAGAGACACATCTCCCCGATCAAGGTACACCCATTTATCCTTCCCAAATAATTCCACCATCTGGGAGCCAAACATTTAAATATATGAGCCTGTGAGGTCTACTTCCACTCAAACTGCCACACATGTACTCAACATAACAACAATAAAATACTATAGCCATATTCCTACAGTTCTATAATCAATACTTAAAGATTCCTGGACTTCCTGTGTGCATCATTTCTGACTCTCTCCACCAAAACATAACAGCTGCTGATTTTTTTAAAAAATTCAGTTCATAGTTTTGCCTTTTACAGAATGTCATATTTGGGATTGTGGAATGTCTGGATTCTCATTGATTTCTTTTACTCAACAAGTTACATTGCTGGTTTTATTCCATGGCATTAAAGTTAATTTATTTTTTATCACTGAATAATATTATATTTTATGTATGCATGCAATTTATTTACCCATGAAGCCAGTGAAGTATATCATGGCTGTTTTTGTTTGGGCTAATGAATAAAATCGTTATAAGCATTGATGTGTAGGATTTTGAGTATATAGAAGTTTTCAACTTATTTAGACAAGAGTGCAATTCTGAGTTTTATAGTAAGACTGTGTTTAGTTTACATGAAAGTCGCACATTTTGCCCAGATTTACCTTCATGTTCCATTTGGTGATACTTAGACCATTAGTTAGAAGGACTATCCCATCCATCCAACTGCATTTGTTCCTTGGTCATGTAGCTATATCAGGTGGGTGTGGCTTTTATCCTTTCCCATACCTCCTAATCTGTAGGAGGAAGGCCCACTTCTTCATCCTGCTGCCCACTTCCCAGCTGCCCTGCTAGCTTAGGCCCGAAATAACCACACAGAAACTGTATCCAAAATTACTGCTTGGTTCATTAGCTCTAGCATCTTATTGGCTAACTCTTACATGTTAATTTAACCCATTTCTAGTAATCTGTGTATTGCCACATGGCAGTGGCTTACCAGGTAAAATTCCCAACGTCTGTCTCTGGCAGTTCCATGGCATTTCTCTCTGACTCTGCCTTCTTCCTCCCAGAATTTAGTTCCGTTTTCTCTACCTACCTAAGTTCTGCTCTATCAACAGGCCAAGGCAGTTTCTTCATTAATGGTAATCACAGCACACAGAGGGGACTCGCACATCACTAATCCCTCAATTGCCTCATAGTTAACTGCTTAGGAAGTTTGCATATCCTCCTATTTTTTAAGAAAAAAGATAGTATTTTCTGATCTGTGCTTACCTTGATCTCCGTGCAAAAACTCTGTGCAGTGTTTAACAGTGAAGTAGCTAGGTGGTGGTCTTCTTTATGACTTGTAGAGCCACCTCCAGTGTCTTCCCAATAAACAAGGCCAGAGATGAGTGAAGAGAAGGGTAATTAGGTAGATACAAAGTAGAACAGGAAGCTTTGTCAGATTTTGTGATCCTTTTCCAAAAATTTTAAAACTAAAAACGTTATTTAGCATCAGATTTTATATAAAGTGTTAAAATTAAATAATATTTAACATTATTCAATCTTCTTTGTTTAATAGTACATTAAATAGTATTAAAACTCTACTATCATGGACATTTTCTTTTGACAATTAGAACTAATACATTTTTTTGCCCCATGATTTCTTCCTTACAGTATAATACCTGTTTCCTTTTGATGTGTGTACCCTTGTTTGGGAGGCTTTAAAACTTTTCTCTATTTTTGGTGTTATGAAATCTCATCCCAAGATGTCTAGATGTAAAGTCTTTTCTATTAGTTTCTGTGTGACATGGACCTCCTTCCATCTTTCCCAGGGATCAGCAATCTCACATCCCTTGCTTTATTATCTGCTTCATTGCATTTTTACAAACCTCCATAGGATCCTTTCACCATCCGTATGTTTTTGCTTGTGTTTCTAATTCCCACAAGTCTTATTTCACCTACATCTTCTGCCTGACTTTTTCTTTCTCTGATGTCTTTTGGAGGATTCTTCAGTCTACTATTGCAGCTCATCATTAGTTTAGAAGAGGGTGATTTTGACTCACACATTCACAGCCTAGTTTACTGTAGTTTGCTTTCTCTGGTTTTTGGTTCTTAACAATGCTAATGGCCTTATTTTGTGTCTTAAATACAAACATGTTTTTATGCATCTATATAAAATCTGGGACTTACAAATGTGAGAAAAGGATAATTGTCTTTCTGATACTGGTTTGTTTTTCTCATTATGATAATCTCTGGCTGCAACCCTTTTCTAGCAAATAGTGTAAGTTTCTTCTCTTTCATGTCTGCTAAAAAACTCCACTGTGTGCATTCATGTGTGCTTGTAATCGTGTGTGTGTGTGTGCATGTGCATACATGTGTTGTGTGCAGTACACTGCTCTATCCCTAAACAGTACCCAACATTGTGTTTATTTATATATTAATTCATATTTTTCTTTGTGCATTCCTC
Source organism: Ondatra zibethicus (assembly GCA_004026605.1). Classification (NCBI taxonomy): domain Eukaryota; kingdom Metazoa; phylum Chordata; class Mammalia; order Rodentia; family Cricetidae; genus Ondatra; species Ondatra zibethicus. The sequence continues at coordinate 17,214 of PVIU01025855.1, read as the reverse complement.
TGTTGTTAGACACTTAGGTTGGCTTCAAAACTTACACACTGTGAATAGTGCACCCACAAACACTGGTGTGCACATATCTCTGTGGCATATTTACCTTATGCCCTTTGTTGTCTGAGGATTTTTGTCCTGCCTGATTCCCACAATCATTAAGTCCCAAAGAAATCACACAGAGGTCTACATTAGTTATAAACCTATTGGCCCATTAGTTCAGGCTTCTTATTAACTCTTATAACTTATATTAGCCCATTATTCTTGTCTATGTTAGCCACGTGGCTCGGTACCTTTTTCAGCAAAGCAGTCACATCTTGTTTCTTCTGTGGTGGGCTCACAACTGCAGAGGAATGGGCTTCCTCCTTCCCAGAATTCTCCTGTTCTCATTGACCCATCCCTACTTCCTGTCTGGTTGTTCCGCCTATTCTTCCTGCCTGGCTACTGGCCAATCAGCATTTATTTAAAATATAATTGGCAGAATACAGACATTTGTCCCAGCCCTTCATGTAAATACCTAGGAGTTTCAAATGTTGGTCACATGGTAGGTCTATTTTTAATTTTGAGGATTCACCATCCTGATTCTTTTTATATCTTGTTTTCTTTTTATGGACAAGGAAAGCTCAGTGATCAGCTGAGATGAATGCATATCCAGAGTAGCAACCAAGGTGATGGAATGTATTTTTTCTTGAGGGGGAGATCTCCGAAGCTGATAAAATCAACCCCTTGCTACAGTATGACATTCACAGTCCCAGAAGCTGCTTGTCCTTCACAAATACCTCCATCTCTTTTCTGACATTTTCAGGATGCCCTAAATTTTGCATCCTGGTTTGAAGTTTAACAATCCTTTGGGGTTCATTCAAAAATCAACCATGTTATCCTTTCTAAATCCCATAGACAGAAACCTTGTCACATATGTCCTGCCAAGTTTTTATTAGCGATCGCCATTCCATTCTAGTTACTCAGATAGTCTCTTCTACACCTGGCTTCATCTTTCTGCTGGAAGCTGCTGTCTTTTCCTCTGCTCCCCAGGTCTGTACTTGCCATGGCCATCCTGGCACACTTGCCCATCAGTGGCTCTCAACTCCATTTGCTCTCATGAACTCATGTCTATTCCTATTCATTTTAATGGGTACAGTTTCCTAGGTCCCCACAGCTGTGTTCAATCCCTGCTGCCCCCTCCTAGGTGTCTCTCGTTTATTTATTTCCCACTGTTCCATGACTGGACTCTGTGCATTCAGATTTGTCATCCTTTGATCCATTCTCTACATCTGGCCTCAAGTGTCTCGACTGCATCAATATTTCGCTGAAAGTCTGCCACCCAGTTGCCCTTGAAGTGGTTTGCAAATGTTTTTTCCCTGCTACTCAAGAAGCATAATGCATATCCATTAATAATAGCAAGGAGACGGTTGATCTTATGATCTCATCCTGTGTCTATGGAGAAAGTAGGAGATGTCTGCCTTTCCTGAATTAGGACGACATTCTCCAAACATTCTAGATGTCAATCAACATGCGAGGAATCAATGAATGATACATATGTGTGATTTTTCCTTTTACTTAAAAATATTAACACTCATTGTGTACCTACACAGTCCTGGGTTTCACAAGGATGCTGATAGATGTTATAAAATAATCGTTGAATCTTTCTTCCCCATGTTAGTCTTTTTTCTATCTGGAGATAAATTTCACTTTTCCTCTCATAGCATATGCACATATTTGATTTTTTATAAAGTAGGCAATTCACAAATGAGAGAAAACAGTATTTTGAGTTTTTTGAGACTAACTTACACTCCTACATGATGGATGTCAGCTATAACCATTTTTCTGCAAATGACATAACTTCATTCATCTTTATGACTAAATGCATCCCATTGAGTGTGCATATAATGTAATGAAGGCAAATGTGGTAGCAGAACACAGGTAAGGACAGGGTCGAGTATCAACATCTATGAAAGGAGAGAAGGGAGGACTATCATGAATCTATAAGACCTAACTTTTGTGTGCATGTGTGTACATGCTCATATACAGATATAGATGAGATAACTATGTGTTCTTTGTATAGTAGGATTTTTACTAAAACTGGTGAATAGGAAAAGGATTTCAAATATCCAATCACTACTTAATTTTGACGGGGTCAATCTAACATTTTTTGCCTTGATTTTTAGGACCTTTTTTAATAAAAAAAGAAAACAACCTGACTCAATGAAAATTCAAAACTTGATGTAACACAATTATTTCCCAGTATATTTGTGGGATGTATAAAAATAATGAAAAGACTTCCAGGGTGTATTAAGTTTCCATGGCAACAAACCACAAATGTACCGGCTTAAACAACACACCTTTATTGGTTTACAGTTCTGAATGAGGTGCTTGCTGGGCTGCCAGCAGCTCAATTATCTTCCCTGAGGCTGTAAAGAACGTCCTTGCTTTTGTCAGTTTTTAGGAATTTGCCACATTCCCTCAATTTGGGTTCCTTTCAGCCTTCAAAGTCACCCTAACAGGACTCTCCAGCCTCCATCTTTTACTGGTGAGGATCATTCTGTTGACATGAGGCCCCCTGGATAATGTAAGATTATCTCCCCATCCGAAATCAGCCAATTAACAATTATAATAGCTACAATTATCGCCTAGCTGGAACTGTAATGAGTCTTTGTGATGACCAACTTGCTGGATCTAGGCCATCTACCCCACCGAAAGCACACTGTTACTGATGATGCCATCAGGTTTGCTCCAGGAGAGTTCCGTGGTTGGAATTTGGTTTTAAGTTTGTCATTGGGCTATTCTGTAATCGAAAGCAAAATCAAGAAACCCAAAATGGTAATATTTGCAGCTAAGTGTAATAGTATATTTAGAACTAATGAGATGTTCTTACCTAAGTAGAATGTCTTGCTTTTCTATTCCTGTAGCTTTGCAGCTGCAGGAGTCTGTCACTTGCTGGTTCAGCTGTTGAGTTTATGATAACATTAAAGATGATGTAGACCCTTGCTATTGTATTATAAAACAGGCATTTTCATCTTCCCTGTATGAAAACATAGCACACAAAGAGGTATTTGAAAATATGGGTCAGTAGTGGGTGCTGCACAGACAGTGCAATGGTTAAGACCACATACTGTTCTGACAGAGGACCCATGTTCAGTTTCCAACACCCACATCTGGCCACTCACGACAACCTGTAATGCCAGCTCCAGGAGATCCAACACCTTCTTCCTGCATCCTTTGGCACCTTCACTCATATGCTCATACACACACACACACACAGAGTCACAGTCACACAGTCACACAATAGAAATCTTAAAATAACAAGAGTTTTTAATTGGGTATTAGATTTTTTACATCCATTCTTCCCATCTAGGTTATATTTCCAGTACATCAAGAAGTTTTTCTACAGATTAGGAACATACATGGATAATAGTGGAGGAAAAGCGAAATATTGGGGAAAAATAGCTGTTAGCAAACATGTGAATCTCTGATACTAAATGCAGAAACAACCCTAAATTTATCTAAATACCCAGAAGATAAATTAAGACAATACATTTTATTTTATAAGTGTAAGCAGTTCATATAGCCAATTGAATGCAAAAAAGCACAAACTTACAACTTGGAAAGATATTTGCGTTTTATAACACATGGGGCTTAATACTGCCCCAAATATAAAGGAGCTTCTACAAACAGAAGAAAAAAACAACCTGTGAAAAAATATGCTAGCAATATGAACAGTCCACAAAAATAGAAATGAAGATGGCTCCCAACCATCTGAAACGATGCCTAACCTCATTTATAACAGGATAAATGCAAATTAAATGTTCTGCTCGAAGTGCCTTCTCCATCAGATGGGCAGAAATCCAGTCTGACAGCATACTTGGCTTAAAAGGCTATGGGTAAATAGACACATTTATATACTGATGTTAAGAATTAAATAGCATGGATCCAGGGAGAGAGATTCTCCAATGTTTACCAAAATTACAAAAAGTGTTTCTCCTTTGATCCAGGAATTACCACTCATAGAAGGCTATTACACACAAGGCTAAATTTTAGCATCGAAAGTAAGAGTAGCAATTAGAAGCGATTGAAGTAGACGGCAGTAAGGAACAAGTTACACAGAGGATGTAGGATAGAAGGAGAGACAGAACGGTGTACGTCTATGGAATGATCTAGATAATTTTCCAATGTAAAGGCAAAGCTGTGAATTGATGCTAATGCCAATCTAAAATCATGGGCACAGGTACATTTGGTAATCAAACAATGAAGTAATACTGAAAAGCAAAGAAATTTGACAATGGTTGGGAGTAGAGGTTAGATCTTTTCAGAATTATTTTGTTTCGAAGATTTAGTTTTGCAATATTAAGGGTTCATTTTGCATTATTATAAGATGTAATTTAAAAAGTGATACCTTGAAATTGAGCATGTGTGACTTAGCTCATAGCGTTTTAATTTGATCTTGTGATCAAGATCGATTCCAAGTTGCTGTGATCAAACTCAGCAGTTTGATTCCACATTGCTGGTAGGCTATACCCTCACAAAAGATCCACAAAGGTTTCTAAGACTCTTAGACAACCATATTGCTGGTGTTAACAACTAAGACTACAGTGTGTGTAACTAGACAGTGCTCTGTGTGGTCCAGGAACAAATAAATACTTACATAAGCTTCCCTGACTAATAAAATTTAGCATGTGAGAAAGGAGACGAAAAGTGGAAACATGGTTCTTACTTTGAGATGGAACATCATTGTGACATATGAAGTATGTTTCAATAAGATGGCCTTTTCTTTTTTGGGTTTTCGAGGGTTTCTCTAGGTAGCTCTGAAGCCTGTCCTAGAACTTACTCTGTAGACCAGCCTGGACTTGAACTCACAGAGCTCCATCTGCTTCTGCTTCCCGAGTGCTGGGATTAAGGGCGTGCGCCACCACCGCCCAGTCCGGCTACGATGGACTTCCTTAATTTTTTCTCTCAAAAGTCAGGAAACAATGAACAGCCTAGCTCAGTCCCACCGTCGTTCCACACTGCAGTCTTGAAATGCGTTTTTCCACCTTGGGCTATGGCTACTCAAGCAGCAGTGAACAGGGATGGGCAAGAGTGTCTGCGATTGTATGTGAAATCCACTGGCAGTGTGCCCAGAAGTGATAGCACTAGATCATCACGCGCTAGGTCTATTTCTAGCTTCCTCGTGGAACCTCCACATTGGTTTCCATAGTGGCTTGTACAACCGTGCACTCCCGTCAGCAGTGACTAAGCTTTCTTTTTGGCCCACACCTGCATTAGCGTTTGGCCATTCTTGTCGTGGATGGTTTGGGTTTCATCCATTTTGATAGGGCTAAGATAAAATCTCAAAGCGGTTTTCATTTGCATTTCCCTGATCACTAAGGATTTTGAACATTAAAAAAATTTATGTCTCAGCCTTTTGTAATTCTTCTTTTGAGAATTCTCTGTTTAATTTCGTGTCTCAAACTCTGGTTATTTTCTTGATGTTTCAAAGTTCTTTTTTGTTCTTTGTATACTCTAGACCAGTGGTTCTCAACCTTCCTAATGCTGTGACCTCATGTTGTGCTGACCCCAATCATAAAATTATATTTGCTGCTACTTCATAACTGTAGTTTTGCTACTGTTTTGAATTGTAATGTAAATTTCTGATATGCAGGATATTTGATTTGAGACCCCAAAGGGGTCACGACCCATAGGTTGAGAACCGCTGCCTAGGTACTAAGGTTCTGTTAGATGTATAGTTGGTAAATATTTTCCCCATTCTGTAGGGAGTCTATTCGTGATGGTCCTACATTAATGCACATACAGACAGCATTAAAGCGAGAGAGAGAGGGAGAGAGAGAGAGAGAGGTTTGATCATGAACTTGGGAGGAAAAAGTGGTGGAGGTAGAGAAGGAAATGGGGTAGATTTTATCAAAAGCACATTGTATACAAGTATGAAATGCTCAATGCAAAACACCATTTTCTTTAAATATTTTAAAAGATAATATAGTTACTATTATATAGTTACTATTAGTAAACAGGTACACACAATTATGCTCCTCTGTGTGCAAGTTAGTGGACAATTCTGTGAACCTGGTTTTCCTATCACCTTTCTGCGATTTCTGGGAGTTGGATTCAAGTCTTCAGACTTGTGTTGTGAGGCGGTGAGCTACTTTGCCCACTGAGACATTTCACTAGACCCTTTCCTTGCCATTTTCACTAAGGGAAAACAGAGTGTTAGAGAAACAAGTGAAGTTTGGATTTTGCTGAAAATAACATGCAAGATGAGCTTTTCTATGTTGTACCAGGTAGAAAGGACTCTGTCTCAAAGGGTCCTAGGGTTGCCTGATGTCCCACTGCAGAGGATGAGGAAGTTAGAAGTGTCACACTTAAAATACCAAATATCTATAATTCAGAATTCATGGTAATTTTTCAGTGCAGGAAAGTATCTTGTTATCAGAAAATGAATAATGCGAAAGGTCTTAGATTTCTCCTGTCTTCTTGTGTGAGCTGTATGCTACAAATCCAAGCAAACGATAAGACCACCTTTTTCCTTACAAATGTATTTCAGCTAATGAATTAAAGGAAATGGTAGAATTAGAAATTGCCAGCATTGAATTAGTGCTTTTTGGTAATAGTCACTATCTAGTAGAAACAGTAGAATCATTTTTCTCTTTTTGGAAACACATGAAACCAACTACGATCAGACTTGCCACAAAAAATAACCTCAGAATTATCAGTCTCCTTTATCTCAAGAAGAGGCAATTAGCAAAATTTTTTGGGAGACTTTAACATGGCAAACTAGTTGTAAGCAAAGATTAAAACCCAGGAAATTAAAAGGTAGTATTTGCAGAAAGACAAAATATTTATCACAAGCCCAATGTATGCACTTTATTTGAATCACAAATCATGCAAGACTTTTAAAAATGATTCTGTGGATATAGCCATAAATATTTAGAAGGCAGTTTGACAACATGTAAATTTATCAAAACAACAACAAATATAATCCCCCCAATCCCAGGATGCATGACCTCAGATATTCTTACCAAGTCTATTCTACCAGAAATGAATTTCTTCCTGTGGAGCAGGCCTTATAGCCAATCATAAAGTGGTTGGTTGGCCACATAACCTTCATGCCATTATTGCTCAGGGGGGCGATCTTGTCTGGCAATCTGTATTGTAGCATTCATTGTTTACCACTGGGTAATATCATTGATGAAATTTTCTTCCTAGCAGCATATAAAGCACCTTTTGACACTATGACAGCTAGCAACCAGGAAGGAGTATTTTTATGCCAGCTCTTGCTTGAATACTCTATGTCCTTCACACAAAGAATGTGGTGACTTTAGCAATAGGGTCTCACTATTCTAGCAGTGGCAGATAATCAAGAACAATGACCCATTTGGGAAGCTATGGCACCTCCCTGATTAGTATGTTTAAGAGAAAAAAAAATTTCCTTGAGGATTCCTTAGAATTGATTGAGAAATAGTTAAAGAATTATTATTTCTGACAGTGATGTTTTGTGTTTGATGCTTAACTTGGGTTGTTGAACCTGGGTGGTAGGTATATCATGTTATTCTTTATACTTGTGATGGTGTTGAGCATTTTCTGTAATAAAAAGTTAAAGTGTTTCCATTAATTCATATTTGTATAGTTACTAATAGCAACGATGGGAATTCCTTTATCCCAGAAGATTTTTTTGATGTCCAACTTTTCTTGATTAATATTTCAAGGAAATTAATAAGATATGACTTAAGTCGGAAACTCAATTACCTGCTCAAGCTGAACATTGGCAAATTTTCTTCCCAATCAATTTTCTCTGCTTCATGAAAGTCATTTCACGTAAACTGAGAACTGGAAACTAGAGCAGGAGATAAGAAACAAGTCTGTAAATTTCTTTTATGGTTTAATTTCATTTTTTTAATCTATGCTTTTAGTAATTATATCCGCATTGCCTAACACTTGGGGGTTTAGAAACACCGCAGCTGTGGACCATGCTAAGATGGGCTCCTGTTACTTTTCAGTTCTGTGTTGAGGTATCTCCCCTCTTGAAGTCAATCTTACATTATTTCATTGAATAAAACTTTATTTTTCCAAATAACAGAATTGGAAAATTATAGCAGTGATCAAAGAATTGATTGTCTTTGGTGTGTTCTCACTAACCATTTGGGAAAAGAATCAAATTGAGTCCTTATTTCATATTAATTCAAAATTAATTCTATATTGATTTTGCATTTGAATAGTCATGGTAAGATCATAAGAGTAACATGAATTATTGATAAATGTTTATATAACTGCTTTAGACCATTTTCTGTTGCTATATTTGAATGCCACAGATTTAGCAAGGGCAAGGTTTATTGGGTTCCTGATTAAGAAGCTTTGAGAGTTCAAGGTCAGAGAAGCAAATTCAAGAAGAGTTTTTTTTACTGGTGGGGGCTGTAAAACATAAGATGTGATGCAGGAAAACATATGGAGAGAGAAAATCTCCAAGCTCAGGCATCTCTTGCTTGGTTTTATAAAGCCATAGAATTAGGCTCCCTTCAGCCTTAATGACCTCCCTGAAATCCCATCACCAAATACCAGAGTCGTTTTTTCTCTAAGCTTAATATACATCTTTAGGGATTATACTGCAGCAAAGTTTTAGTGGGGCAGTCAAGCCATAGCCATGATTTATGCTGAAGAAAGACTTTTGCTTGTAGTATCAAGGCAGTATTTGAATATGCATGGGATGCAACCAAACTATTACTTGAGAGTTAACCAAACTAACACAAAGTTCCCATGGCCCCTGTTAACGAATTGGTAAATGTGTTAACTATATGCAACTAAGTATTAACTAAATGCTAAAGGGTGCTTTGTTAGCATAGGAGGGTGGGCCCGCTGTTGCTGGGTAGAGCAAGGAGGGTTTAGAGCATTTCATCCTGCCATTGGATATAAATATGTACAACCTTGGAAAGACCAGTAGCGATGTTCTAGCACTTGGCATGCAGATGCATGCAGATTTCTGCGGGTTTGAGGTCAGCCTGGTCTACACAGTGAATTCCAGGCCATCCGGAGATACGCAGAGAGACCCTGTCTCAAAAGAAAAGATATTACAGCTCTTGCTGAGACAGTGACTGTAAATGACCACACACCCAGAGGTCCAGAGTCGTCAAGACATTACATAATGAGGTCTTCTTACCCTTGATATTTAATAAACCACTGATCAAAAGGAATATGTCATTTTTAGAAGTTCAAGGCTTTAGAAGAGTAACTAGAATGTGAATATATGTTAAGTTTAGGACACACACACATCTATAGACCCACATAAACAACAACACAAACATGGAAGCTCCCACAGGTGGTGAGAGCAGACTAACACTTTCATCTTGATAAATCCCAGAGCTCCTTGTTCCTGACCTCTAGCTCAGCTGCATGTCAGCTCCAGGGCTCTGCTCAGGTCTCACCACTAATGCCTGCAAAGAACTAATATTTGAGGTTGTTGTGGGAGAGTGTCACTGTTCACACAAATGGATACATTTATTCATTCAATCATCCATTCAACTGGCACGCACCGGGACATCATTTTAGATGGATTCCTACAAAGATCAAGGTGCCTCTCTTCATGTAGTTGTTGGCTGAGATCATCAAAGCAATTCTGGAGACCTTCAGTTTTAGAGGAATAACGACAGATAAGGTTTGCCACCCATGGTCGCTGACATTGGAATCACGCACAGTGAATGTCATTTTTTAAAAGGCTGTGATTCTTGACCTTGTTATGGTTGGCTTACAAATGAGGGCAGTGTGTGGAGGAGACAGGATCTATACAAGATGTTCTCCATTGACCCTTCTTACCTTGCAAGTGCAAAGTAGAGGTCCTACCTAGATAAATTCCATTTTATTCATCCACATATAGCATCACTAGGAACTGTTTTATGCTTCTCTATCTCTCACTAGCCTATCCCCACTTCCCTCCATTATATTTCTTCTCCTCGTGAGGGTATTTAAGCCATTGAGAATGTGGTTTGTCCCATTCTCAAATAATGACTAGCAAAACAGCATGCCATTCTGGGCAAAGGCATCTGTTTTACTGTCTCTCCCAAGCATGGCTCCTTTATCACATCTCTGATTTATAATGTCTCATATTCTCAAATTAATAATACTCAGAGAGAGCTAAAGTTATTGCTTAAATGAAATGGATATTTAACATGCTGAAATGTTTGACGAGAATTTAAAAAGAAGATTCAGGCACAGTGGTAAATCCAGCACCTGGAAACCCAACACTTAGATGGCAGAGGCAGGACGAGCCTCCGCTCAAGGTCAGCCTGATTTGCCTGTCAAGATCCTATCTCAAAATAAATTGCAAAGAAACTTGCTTACCAGGAAGCTATGCAAAAATTGCATTAAAAGACAATTTTTAGAGAGCAAAGGGAGTGAATCAAGTTTAGAATTCTTTTCTTAATAGCTACAAGACAAGCGTGAGTAGCGACAAAATGCTAGCTGCAAAGGCAAATGGTACTGTGGCTGCGTGGTCATTTTCTCTTTACTTCTGAGTTCAGCCTGCCAGCCATCTTAAACAGTGCACAACGCACACAATTAAGGCTGAGCGAGAGACTTGACAATCTCATGCGACTCGCTCTTCTCTCTGATGTTGATCAAAATAAAAACAGGCCACTGTGCATAATAATCCTATCAGAGGCTCCTGTCAATTGAATTAATGTTGAATTTTTGCAGCTAAGAGCCCTTTTGTATCTTTTGTATGTCTAAGAGTTGTAAAGGCAGTCACTGAAAGTCATGTGTCCTGTTAGTGCACGCACTGGTCCCAAATGGAAGAAATTTCACAGGTATGGCTGACATGCCATCCTGTTAGTTGTTGTTCCTGATTTGGTCAATTCCAGGTCAAAGTACTTTTTAAAAAAGTGATCAAAAGACTTCAGGATGGGTCAGTGGGTAATGGTGCTTGCTGCCACGCCTGCCGATCTGAGTTAGAGCCACAGCATCCAGTTGGTCTCTATCTCCACACGTGGCCCATGACAAGTGTGGTCTGCATCTATGCTCCTGCACTCCATAAGTGAAAATAATAAAAGTGTCTAATTAGAATCATTTTAACTATGAAAATTCTCAAGCCTGCAGAATAAAGTGAGCACAAATGGGCCCCCAAGGCCCAGATTCATCAACAGGTAAATGGCACATTTATGTCTGCTTTTCTTTTCTCCAGTATTGAATAAGTTCCATAGCAGTTTTACAAAGATTTATTTTATTGTTAATTATGCGCATGTGTCTGGGTAGGTTCACGTGAGTGCGGCTGGCCACAGAAATCAGATATTCCTCTGGAGACAGAGTTAGAGGTGGATATTTGGGTGCTGGGAAATGATCCTCTGTAAAAGCAGTACAAGCTTTAAACTGCTGAGCAATCTCTTCAACCCTTCTTTAACCTTGTATTGGATTCTATTCCACTTACATTTTAAATTAAACACTTTATTCTGTTGTTGTAGGAGGCCACTTGTTCATTTCCCGGCTGCCCAAACTCCCGAAATAACCACACAGCAACTGTAGGAATGAAATCACTGCTTGGCCTATTAGCTCTAACTTCTTATTGGCTAGCCTTTACATCTTAATTTAACCCATTTCCATTATTTTATATTTTACCATGAAGTTTCTGGCCTACTGGCAAGGTTTCAACATATCTGTCTCTGGAGGCAGCTCCGTGGCTTCTCTCTGACTCCGCCTCCTTTCTTCCAGAATTCAGTTTAGTTTTCCCTGCCTAGCTCTAATCTACCCTATCACAGGCCTAAGAAAGTTTTTTTTTTTAAATTAACCAATGGTATTCACAGCATACAGAGGGGAATGCCACATCATTCTGTGATCTACATTTGTATGAAAATATTTCTAAAACACACAATACAGAGAGACCCTAAGTGCACTTGACTATTCTTCCCCCAAATAGTACAATATGGAAATTAGGATACTGACTTTGATCTAGTCCAGCACAGAACAGCTCTCCCCATCAGGATCCTCCTGTGCAATGATCTTTTATATCCTCCTTTTCTCTGCCTGCTCCTTTCACACTGGGGACTGTTTTCCAGTCTTGTATAATGAGTTCCAAAACCTTCCAAGTCAGTTTTCTCATTTATCCTGCTCTCCAAATACATCTGATGATTGAGTATTGAAATTTATGGTTTTCTTTATTCTCTGTCTTTAGAAACGGGAGGGTTGGCATAAAGACTTATGTAGATACATGGTCAACATTTGGGAGGGCAAAGTTTCATAGTATCTGGTACTTCATTTTCATCGCATCAAAAGGCAGCCTGCTAGGCCACTCCAGAGTCACTGATGCTGTTTGGTGGCTGTTGGATGAATAGGAGAGTTTTCCAATGAAAGGTATGTTTTCTTAGGGCAAGTATGTAGATCTTCTACAGTGACCTTTTGCGTCATTATTTTAACCTCAACAAATGACCTTTGTCCAAACTGTTTATTTCACAGGAGGGAAGGATGATAGGAAATCTGTGAGTTTGCAATCCTATTACTGTTTGTACATTTTTCTCAAAGTTTATCAACCAATGTATTTTGTGGGAAGATTGGCTTGCCTTTGCAATTTTGCTGGGCTCCTTCTCTGTAATTACCAGCTGTCAGGGTAAAGAATTGGAGACACAGCAAAATGGATGCTTGGCCCAACAGTTACAGTTATGACACTTTCCCCAGCATTCGTGTTTTGTGCCCCCATCGAGTCATACAAATGATCAGATTGGCAGCCAATTACAAAGTCATTTTTTACTTTAGCCGTCTTGAGTCTCTCCCTCCTTCCCTTTATTTTGAGAGGGACTGCGGACCCCTAAGTTTACTTGCTCAGTCTTTTGTAAGGACTTTATGTCTGCTGATATTCAAATTTTTATATGATTAAGGTCACTATCTCTTTGAATACTCAAATATCAACAGCCAGATCTTAAAATTGAATATTGTAAGTCGTTCACACTGCCTTGGTTTATGGGACCGGAGAGTTCCTCCACAGCTGAGAACACTTGCTGTTCTTGCAGGGGCCCTGGATGAGGCTCCCATCAGGCACAGAGTGGCTCACAGCTCCTGTCACTTTTCCCCATTTTGGCCTGGGTGGGTAGCAGGCAGACACATGTGGTACACACATGCATGCATACACTCACACATACACATAAATAAAACAAGTTTTTTTTTTTGTTTAATGTGCTCCTGAAATATCTTCAGTGGCTTTTGACCAAGTCTTCACTTCAGGATTGGTGTGACATTAACTGCATTGTGTTAAATGTCCTGGATTGAAGATTTTAAGACTAATCACTTTTGATTTATTTCCTTAGGTGGTTAACAAGCAAAATCTCAAAGTCGTTCAGCTTTACTGTGTATTAGGGTTTCTAAACTCTTGAGCAGACAAGGGTAGAAGACAGCGAAGTATAAATATACTTACAATTTTTATTAAATTGAATTTTAATTTCATATATATATATAGGCACCATATTTAGACCAGTTCCTTCATCCCTCTCTGCCCTCCATCTCCTCCCATGCTCCCTCCTTCTCAGATTCATGGCCTCTATTTGGTTACTATAAATATATGAATAAATAAATAAATATAAAGCATATCTGAATAAATATATAAATACAACCTTCTGAGTCTTTTCAGTGGTGTTTGTGTGCATAAGTTTGCACAGCTGACCGCTTGTTTTGGGTTAACCATTCAGGGAGCTCATCTCTGGGGAAGTCTGACGCTTCCTCTCTCAGTCATTTGTTGCCTGTATTCCTTCAACCAGTGTGAGTCCTTGTGAGATTACTGCTGTCCACTTTAGGATGTCACCGTGTGCCGTCACCATTTAAATCTTGTTAAGGAAGCCGTATTGTTGAGATTTCATTAATATGGCTTCACTGTCACATATAAAAGGCAAAATCTCGCAGCAGAATTCCTGTCATTCAACTTTTACAATCTTTCTGCCCTCTCTTTCACAATATTCCCGGAGCCTTAGGTGGAGGAGTTGTGTTGTAGACATTCCAAGTGACCCTGAGCGCCTCATGAGAGCTGAGTTTACACTGACATTTCCATGTTGTGATAATGGGTTTGCATTGGTATTTCCACTTCAGATTTAGCACTATAGTTTTTTTTTTCTTATTTCCTTTGATTCTTCATTTATATTGTGTGGTTCATATCCTCAGTCTTTGGAGTCAATTGACATTTTTACTTCATGTTAAGATATTTGTGAAATGTTTCTGAAATTAAAATGACCTTGAATGGTTCTCAGCTTCCAGAAAGACTTAAAATTTTGGTTCCACTCTCTTATTTCCCTCCAGAATGAATTTTACAGGAGAGGTACAATGACAATATTGAGCTAAAAGTCATTTAAATATTTTCCTGGCCAGAAAGTCACAGCAAACAAACATCACAAGCAAAATGAAAAGACTAGTGATAGATGGGAGGATGAGTTTACTTCTTAATCATTGGCAGAGGATTAGCTGTTGAGATCTAAAATACACTAGTAAAACTCGGGATATGAAAATGAACAGAAAAGCATGGAGATAAATTGCTAGTAGAAAAAAATGTAAATGACTTTGAACATATGCAAACAAGATAATTTTACAGTAAGTTAAATGTGCATTGGAACTAGAGTGATGAACAAATTTAGACTTATCACAGTAACAGAAGTCCAAGTTTGGCAGCTTACTCAATGGCAAACCTCAGGGGGAGGGGTAGCATTAAGGCACCAGTTGGCAACTGTGCTAAACAGTCTAATGTTTTCTGGGCAAGGTAGCCAGTAATTAGCAAGATGAGTACATGCACTGAGCTCTACAAATAGCCCCTAGATCACCCCATTTCAAGATTGATTATTCAATCATATCTGCAAAATTCCTTTGGCCCTGTGCAGTTTGTAAGGATTGGGGCACAGGCACCAGAAGTCATCAGAGTACATCCACAAGGGTGGATGTGCTTTCTGTCTACTATTCAGGACCACAGAAAAACCGGACCCTGAGCAATGAATTTGAGTGAACTGAAATCATGTAACTGTGATCACGTGAGCACTAAGCAAAGAGAAAAATCTAGAGTATTTAGAAAATTTAATATACTTCTAAATTACACCCCAGACAAATAAATCTAAAGAAAATTTTAAAATTATTTGGGACTCCACATAAAGAAGAGAACATTTTAACATATGTGTATGGGGGGGCAAAGCACTATATGCACAGATATTTATTTTCTCTTAATTCTTATAGTAGCAAAGTAGGAAAATAGATATTAATAAACTAATCTTTCACCCAGGAAGCCAGAGAATATAGCTAGTAAAAACCAAGTGAGTCCAAGTGAGTCAATAGTAAAGACCAAGATAAAAGTTAGGAAAATGGAAAAGGAATTTTTAAAATGTTGAGTCTTTGAAAAGATTCAAAACATTTGAAAACTTATGAGAGACTGATGAAGAAATCAAGGGGAAGATAACTAATCAAATTACCATGATGAAGAATGATGTAAGAGATGCCACTCATGATTGGGAAGCCACTCAAAAGGTAACAAAGGGACCCTGTAAGCAAATGTCTTCCAACACCCTTAAGAACATCAATGGATTGGGAAGCCAAGGGTGTTTGAGCAATTGTGTGTCTGTTAAAGAAATAGATCACTAAGTAAAGACTCTCTCCAAAGGAAACTCAAGGCACTGAGGGCTTTATAGAGATTTTATTGACCAGGAAGGGGGAAATGACAACATGACTACTTCAGAAGATAGAGAGAAGGAAGTGAGATTTACTGGGGTATTTTATGAGTAAGAGTAAAATTGACCGTATACAGAAAAAGACTCTGTAAGAAAGCAAAGTTAAAGGCCATTATCTCATCAAACTAGGCACAAAACTCCTAAATGAGTATTGAAAATTAGATCAATCAATATAAAAATCTCATATAGCATGTGAGAATTAAGAAGTGTTAATCTAGATTGTAGTTTGATTTGTTCTCCTAATCACAGTGCATATAGTTCTTCGAGTAGAACAAAGCATAATCATCTCAATTGACATAGTACAAATAGTTTGTAAAATGTGTCTGTCGGTCATTTTAAAAGTACTCAACATAATGTAAATATTAAAGCAAGAGAAAGAAACCTTCAGATAATGATAGACTGGAAGATTCCCTGCTGATACTGCAGGAAAAGCTAGAACATTTACTCCCAGCTAATAGTTCCCACATTGCAACTGAAGCAATAGTTTGTGCAATCAAGCATGGGAAAAATAACACACACACACACGTATACATGTATATTCTTAAAAAAGACATAAAATAATTTTTAGTCATCTGTCATCTAATTTTACACTTTGGAAGTCATTATCATTATCTCATATACAGAATCTCTTAAGGGTTCTCAAGAAGGCAACACTAACTAATAACAGAGGACATGTCACATAATTCCAACATTACAAAGCACCCGTCCTTGTAGATGAATGCAATGAGAAATTACAATGACATTAAGAGCCACAGCATGTCTATTATGTCTATAATTTTATTAGCATTTAAAATACTTACACATTGAAAACTACAGAAGGGTTCAGAATGAAGCTAGGAAGACAAATGACTTGGGTGGCATAATGTCCATGGTACGGGAGACTGAATAGTGCTTGGGTGTTGACTCTTCCTGAGTTTATCAGTACGCTTGACATAAACTATTCAAAATTCATAGACTTTTTTGAAGAAATTATCAAGATGAGTTAAAATTGTTTGTGTAAGGAGATTGTGAAGAATATACCAAAGGAAGATGTGTTTGGAAGATTTATGTGCCCTGATTTCAGACTATCATGCTATAGTAATTAGATACATGGGGTAGAAGATGGCTTCACACACGACATGCAGGGATGACAAGTCCATTTCACATCTCATTTGTTTAGACTACTGTGTGTAGAGATGCTCTAGTGCTAGCTCCTTTATCTTCAGTGTCTCAGTTTTCAGTGTTCAAAGATAGACTTTTGCATTTATGAAAAGAGATGCCAACATGAAATAGCTTGTATTTTATTTTTATGTTTTCTTTTATTGGCTCTAATTATGTTTTCATTGAAATTTTTCTAGCGCATTATCACAATTGATACATACAGATACATTTTCCCTGTTTTATATTCCCGATTTTAGTGATTGTGACTGCATATTCCTGTCTTACTCTTTTTTTTGTTTGTTTTGTTTTGTTTTTTTATTTATTTATTTTTTCCATACATTGTTTTGTTTTATTTTTTCCATTCAAGAACATAATTAAAGAAATAAAATTTTTTTTCCTTTCTTCACCTTCTCCAGGTCCCCTCCCACTACCCCCC
>PVIU01025854.1:0-23002 GCA_004026605.1 Ondatra zibethicus | reverse complement strand
GAGGGAGGAGGGGTGGGGGGTAGTGGGAGGGGACCGGGAGAAGGGGAAGAAAGGAAAAAAAAATTTTTTTATCTTTAATTATGTTCTTGAATGGAAAAAATAAAACAAAACAATGTATGGAAAAAAAATTAAAAAAAATGTTAAAAAAAAAAAAAGAAATGTAAAATTTTTTTTATTTTCTTTAATGTAAAAAATAAAAGAATACAAAAAAAGAGTACCTATTCCTTAATTTTTCTACTAAGTAAAATGCTAGGAATAGATAATGTTTTCCAACAAACTAATTGTTGAATAAGTTACATATACTTATTTTTAGAAACTATGTATTTTTCACAAACATTATGGAGAGAGATGGTAACAATCTATTTCTGTGAAGAAAACAATGCCATTTTCTGCTATCATAAGAGAAAAAGATTTACATACACATAATTTTGCTTATTTTCACATATAAATATAAATGGACACATTTCAAATAAGCATTTGGAGACAAGTTTGAAAGTGAAAGTATTCTCATTTGTTTCCTGCTGATTTGACAAAACAGTGAACACACCAATTGGGGAAAGGAAGGGTTTATTATATCTTATAATCAAAGGAAGCCAAGGCAGAGGAAGCCTGGTGGGAAGAATTGAAGGATACACCAAAGAGGAAAACTACTTCCTGGCTTGTTCTCTGGCCTCCTGAGCTATTCTCTTTATGATATAACACTACCTGTTCAGGAGTGGTACTACCCACCACAGTGGTCTGGACACTCTTACAAAAATCACCTATTAATAAAATGCCCTACCAACATGTGCACAGACCAACCAGATGGAAGCAGTTCCTTAGTTGAGGGTTTCTTTCCCCAGGTGTGTCAAGTTAGCAACTGAATCTATGAGAGTAAACACCATAAGTTTACATAAATTGTTGGTGAATGGATTTTTAAAACTACAGGATAGTTTTCTTCTAGACTCAGCTTCTTACCCAGGTTTATAGAACTGAGAGAAAGAAGTGGACACAAGCTCCCATTTCTAACCAATAAGCTATCTCCAACTATATCACTGAGTTCATTCTGTGTTGACCATCTAATACTGGACATGGAGCCTACATTTAAGTGGTCTTTTGCTTATTATGGGTTCAGACTTTGTATTTTTGTAGTCTGGAGTTGTGTGTGTGTGTGTGTGTGTGTTTCTCGTTTTGTTAATTCTGTTTCTTTTGTTTAGTTTTGGGTTGTTTTCCTTGTTTGTTTGTTTTGCTTCTTTTCTAAAACAGAAAGACAAGACCTGGAGTTGGATAGGTGAGTAGGGAAGGAGGTACTGGGGAGTAAATGATTAGGTAGGGGGATCCATGATCTGAATATATTATAGGAAAACATTATTTCAATTAAAACATTGTTCTAAATCAAAACAAAAAAGAATGTCAGCACCAGGAGATAGGAAGGAGTGCTGTGGAAATTTCTCCTATACACATTATTCAGCTTGTGCACATATGAATCCACAGCAGATGAAGTTACCCACAAGATACTTGTGCAAAATCAAACCAGTAAAAATTCCACATGGATGGGGGGAGTCCACGGACTCACCTCACTCCACCCCTATCTGAGGAAATTGGTAACTGCTGGATGAGGGAGCTGTTACTTGTCTATAGGAGTGTGGTCAGCCACTAGTACGTTCCCCATGTTTCAGTGGATAACCCTTTAGCCATAAACAGATGGAGAGCACTAGGAGGACTCAGTTGGGTTTAAAAGAGATTATGAAGAAAGGAGCTATTTGGTAGATATTATCATACTGTAAACATATATAAAGCATTCAAAAATAGAACAATTAAACTATTTTTTCAAATTAAAGAAAAATTGATAAATTTATCACAGACAATCGGCTTACTAGCTTTTCTAGCAATTCTTTGTCATGGAAAATAAGATCTTGGGCCTGGAGAGATGGCTCAGGGCTGGAGGGATGGCTCATTATTAAGAACATTGGCTCTTCTTCCAGAGGACCTGGGCTCAATTCCCATCACGTGCATGGCAGCTAACAACTTTCTGTAACTCTAGTTTCAGAGAATCTGACATTATTATACCAATGTACATAAAATAAAGTCAAATAAATTATTTTTAAAAAAAGATCTTAAAAGTGACAGATGACTTTGAAAAACAGCACACGTTTCCATTGTTGGTGTAATAATAATGTATTGCATCAGAATCATTAAACTGTGGCATGTACAGTGTCCTCTGTTTTTATAGATAAATAATAATGATGAACTGAAAAACAACCATTCCTTTATAATTATACATTGTGTATGGCTGTTTTTATTTCACCCAAATCAAGTTTAATGGTTACAACAAAGTATTTATCCATAAAATTTTAAGCTATTTGCTGTCTGTATCTTTAAGGAAAGTTTACCAAATTAATTCTGTAACAAATTATTGGAATTTGTATTTATAAGTGAGCAGTTGTGTGAATCACAATACATTATGTAGTCAAGTACTGTTGCTGGGTATGAAGGGAATTAAGAAAGTTTCATATTATTTGCAAAATTTACTTGTTATACTGCTATTTTTTGTAAAATGGGATAGTGATGTTTACATATTGATTTTTGTTGAAAATATTATGTGGAATAGAAAATGAATATAATTCCAGTACTCATCACCAGTGTGAAACAAAAGTGTTGAAAAAGAACTTTACAAATCTAAGGATGATATGTTTTTATAACTCAATTTTGCTCTCCAGCCTTTCACATGTACCATTGGGAAATTAAATTGAAATTGAAAATAAAAATTGTAAAATTAGAGAGAATGTAAAGAAAAGAATTCAAATAAAATGAAATTTGAAATATATCATGTACAATGACATCTTATGGTCCTTGAAGATGATTTTTGAAGATTTTAAAATAATTTTGAAAATTATAAAGAGGAGAAAAAGAAATGGTAAATATAACTTGATCATCAATATATCTTTGCTAAATTTTAAAGATCATATTTCATCTATAAAATATGTAGGTTTAATAAATCATAATTACAATGCAAATAAAATTATATGACAAAATTAGCATATCTTACAATTTATTTTTAGATCACATACAATAATATTAATTACAGTGGAGAAATGAAACTGTGATGCTGAAGTTGACATAGGACATTAAGAATTATTATAGTTAAGATACTGTGATAATAACTCAGGGAGAGACAAGCAGATGCATATAACAGAAAGTGACTATCAAGATGAGAACAGAGCTTCTGCAAACCTCTGGGAAGAACTGTACTGTGAGGAAAGATAAAATGATGTAGAGGTCATAGACAATATCTGGGATCTGATCTGTACTACAAAGAAAGGGAAAATCCATGGTAATTTATGCAGATGGGGACATTAATAAAAGACCAGTACAGGGAACTATGACAATCAGAATATTCCCACCTTGAGATGTTTAATTTGAAAAAACTTTAATAGAAGAAATGAATAAGCCTCTCACAAGCTATCTCATTTGATTGTTAAATATGGTGGAGATGGAATCAATGCAGGTGCTATGGATGCAGAGAAACATAATCCTATAATTGCTCATGCATACTTAAGTCAAAAGTTACAAGATATGAGAGTATGAGGGAAATTGGTGGCTGATTAATTTATACAACCTAATTATTTATAACTTGCTCATTTCCCATGATTATCAGGTGACTAGAAGAAAATAGAGGAAGGATAAGCATTACAAAGGAAATTGTACATGGAAGAGATAGTGTTTGATTGAGCTCATTGGACCAAATAAGACTCTGCTCATAGAAAAGTTAATGGGATTACTGAGCAGGAACTACAGGACTGGCATGAAGCATCAGTGGCTTTCCTAAGCTCCATGGTAAGAGATGCTATTTACCAGGTAGAAGAGATTCTAGTCTTCCATGAAGTAGAGTTTCTTAAGAACTAAAGCAATTATAGAGTGATTGGAAAATACAGATGTGAAGAAGTCTGTCTTAGTCATTCATAAGCAAATGTTACTAAGTAAAATAAAAAAAATTGCAAAGTCAAATCCAGTGTTTGTGAGACTCAGGAAGGCCATAGAGACAAACTTAAGAAATCTATAAATAAAAGAGTGATACAGGTGAAAAACCCTATGCTTAATTCAGTAATGACCAATTATGCCCAATGAGTAACTTGTACATTTTTCTCCTGTACAATGGAGATGAAAATTAATTCAGTCAGGTCCCTCATTGCTTTCATATATGGCTAATTGAGAAGGGATAGCATGACACATTTTATGCCTAGGTAATGTCAAATTCAGGGAGTATCTGTGGGTATAACTGATGAGATTGTAGCCATTCGCCTCCTTGTCCCTAGACAATTTGGAAAAATGAGAGTCACTCCGGTCATCATTGAAAGTATTAGATGTGGAGGGATACATGGCAGCAACTCAGGATCAAGAAGCAGGATGTCTCATGGAGAATAAATATAGAAAGTAGATGAAGAGCTAATTAAAGTAGTATCTCCCATCCATGATGCTGACCCAACACTGACATTTTGAAGGCTCAATTGATACAAACTATGGAATTTTCATTCTGTTTTGAACCTCAATAATATTTTTCTCTAGTAACTCTTTCACTACATATGTCACAGATCAACTGGTACCAGCTTTAGTGGGTTATAGACCTTCACATACCATCTATCTTACGTGTGTGTGTGTGTGTGTGTGTGTGTGTGTGTGTGTGTGTCTATGATGCTAGCTTATTGAGTTTTACAGATTTAAGAAAATATTGAAATGTCATGAGTGAATACCTAAAGGAGTATGAAAGGAAATTAGTTCAGATGGGTTCAAAGACCAGGTACACCTGTGGAATCTTGGAAATGTTAGAGTTGGGTAAGGCACAGATGACTTCTAGCAAGGTGACAAAACAGTGCATATGTTGCTAAATTAATAAAATGGTTAAGGGGTTTTTACAAATGTAACCTGTGTACATTGGGAAAGATTCTACCAGAAGCCAGGCATTTATTAAGTAAAAATCCTGGTGCCAGACTGGTCTACCTCCACAGTAGTTGTTGGCTATGGAGGCTTCCGAGGCACTTACATAATACAGGATGTTGCTATTGTTGTTGGTTGCCCTAAGTAGTAGATTCTAAGACTGTATAGCTGAAAATATAATAAATTTTTATTAAAATACATGGAGAGACTGTACTCAGAGTAAGCTGTATAATTCACCCATGTTGTCCAGTTTTGAAGGTGTCAGAACTAAATATTGTCTAGATATTTTCATCAACCATATTATTCACTTCTAGACCCTGCCTACTATACCATTAACATTCTAGGTAACATGCAGCTGCTGATGAAAGAGTAGCATAGCTGTTACGCATGTAGCAATCAGATTTCTGATTGAGTTAAGTTATGCTTCACAGGAAAGAATTCACATCTGGTACCCAAGACCAGACAAAAGCAGTCTGTTGTTTGTGGGAAGAGGGTCATAGCCAGTAGAAGGAAACTGTTGACATTTTGCTAAATGGGCATCATATATCTGTCAAATTCCCTTCTATTTATTTCTATTTATATCAAAGAATACTTTTGTTGTCAATTTTAGTAAGAAAAACTTCTTTCTGTGGATAACATTTATGGCAGAAATTAATAGTTTGTCAAAGTACTGAGAATAGCATCTACTGAGTGTTCAGCTTTAAATGGGACATCTATATTACTGCCTTCAAAGCTGAGAGAATATCACAGGAGAGTGGAGGGAAAGAAATGAAGAAGCACAGAAAGGGGTGTAAAGGCTATTGTTGTCTTCTGGGTATGAAAAGGCTATTATCCTCTTGAACTCCCAATGACTTAGAATGATCCTATCACAATTTTTATACTAATGTATATAGAAGTCCTATTCTCAGTAGGAAAAGGAGTAAGGAAATTCAAGTAGTCAGTGATTAGCAAACAATGCTACCTAAGAATACTCTGAAGCCTCAATAATTAAATTATATCACATAATACATGAAAGAATATTAAGAATACAACCATAAGTAAAAAAGTGCTTAAAAGATAAATGCCATTTACTTTCCCTTGTATAACACAAGCAAAGTAGTCAAAATCATTCAAATATGGTGTACAATAGTTTCCACAGAGAATGAAGGAGGTGAAAGAAGTCTGTTTCAATGTTAGCTGCTTAAAATTTCTAAATGAAACATGAGTACCATATGATTCAACTTTATCCCTAGTGAGCATATAATCAAAGGACTCTTTCTCATCCTACAGATACTTGCACATTCATGTTTATTGGCCCTAATGAGAGTAGCAAGAATGGAATCAGCCTAGAGGTTAACTGATAAATGGATCATAAAAATTTAGTGTACTATACAAAAGAAATGAAATAAAAATGAATTATGAAATTTTCAGGTAAATGTATTTAACTAAAAATGTATATTGAGTGAGGTTACCTAAACTCACAAATACAGGCATGTTTTCTTTCATATGTGGATCCCAGCTTCTAATCTTTAGATCTTTATGTTTAACTTGAAGTAACCATTAAAGTTAGGAAACTAGAAAGTGGTCAGTGTGGGAAAAAGTATAAGAGGTAATATGAATGGGAAAATAAGAATATTGTGGATTGAGGTCTATGTAAGGACTGGGAGAGTAGGAAAGATGTGGCATAGGGGAAGCATAACTATCATTGTTTGAAAAGCAAAGTTGAAGTGTATATTTCATAAGTTTCACACACACACGAAAAGAGGAAGAGGTTGAGGTCATGAAATTAAGAGAGTAGGAGGGACAGGGAGGAGTTGGATTGGGAGAGTGTGGAAAAGAAATGATAAAAACACAGGACTCAGCTATAAAATTGTGAAAAAATAAATGCATTGTTTAAAACATGAGCCAACACAACAAAAATCAAAGGTTATTTGGAGCTACCCTATAAGGGGGAATAACTATTTTCTCAGAAGCCGTAGATTACTAAATGAAAAGTTCAATGTAAGATATAGGATACCCACCTCCTTAAACTTGTTGATCAGAGAGATCTCAGAAAACTCCTAAATAACACATGCTTTTGTCATTGTTCTTGGGTCCCCACCAAAACAAGATGGCCCTATTGCCAAAGATATCAAGGTTTTATTCATTGAATGTTCAAGATGGTACTTTGGTGCGGGACAATGGTCTATATTCTGTCAATTATGTTTCAAATAAATGTTGATTGTCCAGTAGTCATGCAGGAAATATAGGCAGGACGACCAGACAGAAAGTGGAGGCGGGTCAATGAGAACAGGAGAATTCTGAGAAGGAGGAAGCCCATTCCTTCCTAGTGCTGTCCAGACACTGAAGAAGGAAGATGTGACCTGCCCAACTGAAAAAGGTACTGAGCCATGTGACTAACACAGATAAGAATAATGGGGTAATGTAAGTTATAAGAGTTAATAAGAAGCCTTAGATAATGGGCCAATCAGTTTATAACTAATGTAGACTCTCTGTGTGATTCTTTGGGACCTAACGACTGTGGGAACCAGGCAGAACAGAAAACTCAGACAACAGTACTGACTTGGAGTCTTTCTCCTTACTTTCATAGTGTCAGAAGTACCATGCAGGCTTCTGGTGGAGAAAAATCTTCAACAGTTTTGACCAGATATGAGTCCTGAGAGCTACAATAATTACCAGTCTAGCAAGATATACACATTGGATCTTTAGTGACATGAATGTGACAGGCAATCAATATTTTTAAATTTGACATGAGGCCCATGCTACAGGAGAGATCTCATTCCTAGTACTGTAAAGAACAAAATCAAGAACTGTGACTGGGGCTGGGGAGGTCATAGGCCTTAGGAGAGAACTTATTATTTTACTGAATGTATATAACATCAGACTGCCTCCTAAAACCTTTGTCAGAGAAGACTCTTTCTGTAGAAGATGGTGGCTAATTCAAGTACTTAAAACTATGCCAAATGCAGGGAATAAATAACTATACTCAATCCTATATAGGACATCTCTCTCCACTTAGTTCCCAATGCTCAGAGAACATTACAGAACAAAGACTATAATGATTATAAAATAGTTTGGTGAGACGTTCACAGTACATTGTCTTCTGGCCATGTAGAACTCTTGAATTCACAGGATCCATTGTTACCTGCCCAAGACCTATACAAGATCAATCCAGTCAACATAATAGCATAGAGAGGGAAATGTCTCACAAGGACTCCCTGAGAGCTGAGGAACTATTTATTGCCAGTTGATGACCCCTGGAGGAGTGAGAGTCAATTTTCTTCAGGCTCACTGTTGCTGTTAGGAATATATATCCCTAAGGCTCAGGGATCACTATTGAGAAGAGGAAAGATTTTAAGAGCCAAAAGTAATAGATGATTACAAGGAAAAGGAAACTGACAGCAATACTGTTGCACATATAAACTCACAGTGGTAGTGATAGTATACACCAGACCTCTATGAGCTCAAGTCAGATAGAATCCTACCATGGAGAGGAGTGGAAAGATTGTAAGAGCTGGAAGATTAGAGAGTTTGCTGTGAGATTGCATTTCCTAGTAATATAAGAAGCTATATGCATAAAGTCTCACCAACCTGACTACGCAAATGAGCTGATCAAGACAACGTTAATGAACATGCTAAAGTGGATGGAAAAAAGCACACTAGGCTTCAACCTTACACAAAGAACTATAAATAACATAGGAAGCTGAGAGTTTCTTCCCTAGGGAAGAGCACTTCAATTAGTTTTGCATTGTCAAATTATCAGGCTCTGAAAACATAATGCAAGTAACATAATATGGATAAATAAGCTATGTTTAAGAAGTTATATTTAGAAATATATAAACATATATAATGTACATAGATGTATATAATAAAAATTAGTGGATAATGAGGTCAATAGTTCGAAAGAGTTTGAAAAAGTATTAAAGGGTTTGAAAGAGAGTGGAATGGGGTATACATGAAGATTTAGAGGGAGAAAAGGGAAAGGAGAAATGCTGTCATTGTATTATAATTTAATAAACTTTATAACACACACATATACACATGCTTTATCTATGTCTATTTATACATATATATATACATACTTGATATTAATCCCTAGTCAAATTGTTAACCAATAAAGACTTTTCTACTATTCTAAAAAATTGATTGCCTGTGCAAATGCCCAAGGCTAATCCTTACCAAGTGTAACACTAAACATATTTGATGAAGAAATCATCATTGAAAGAGTAAAGGCTTTAGATCAACATGGTAACATATATGTATAATTCCAGCATACCAGCACTTGGGAGGTTAAAGAAGGGGTTTTGAAAACTCTGTGTCAACTTAGGCTGGACAGAGAGGTAACCTTTATTAAAAAATTAGAAGGAAAGAAAGTAGACAAAAGGTCACAACACCAGCACCCAGATCTCCAGGTAAGCCTCCCAACTTACAGACTACCAACACTCACACAGTGACTGCCCAGCCTATCCCCAATAGCCTTTTTTCTCATTGTAACCCATCCTGACTCACACATCAGGCAGAAGCCTTCTACTCTACCATATATCACAATGACACCAGATCCCCAGGACTTCTGGTTAGACAAGAGACCACTCCAGCCAACTTGGGTGGAAAATCCCTGCTCAACCATTAGTCACTAAGGTCATCAGAAGTCCAGCCCCCAATTCAAGCAGAGACCCTCTACTCAACTACAGGCCACTTTTTCCAGAACACCAGAGAGTAAACAGAAGCCAAGGAAGAAAACACCCATCCAACAATAGCAAATCAAGAAATCAGCAGCTATACATATAAACACTCCAAATCCAGATGCCTAAATTTCCATCTAAGAACACAAAAAAACAACATCCAGTAATGTGGGAGGTAATGTATGCTGTGAATACATTTTATTGCCATTGGTTAATAAAGAAGCTGCTTTCTTCTGATGGCTTAACAGAGTAAAGCCAGGCTGAAAGAGATATATAGAGAGAGTAGGTGGAGTCAAGAGAAGCCATGTAGCCCCACTGGTGACAGACATGGGAGGGAACTTTACTCGGTAAGCCACAGCCACATTGCAATACACAGATTAATAGAAATGGGTTAATATAAAATATAAGAGTTATCCAGAAATATGCTTAAGCTACTGGCCAAAGAGTATTACAAATAATATAGTTTCTGTGTGGTTATTTTGTGGTCTGGGCAGCCAAGAATGAACAAATTGGTGTGCTAACATGGTCAACTATATTCATGTACAACCTGAGAAAATTTAAAAGTAATTGTAGACACAAAAGAACAGAGTTAAGCATGGCTTTTTGGTAGCAGCATTTTCTCAGCTGGGTTCTGTTTACTAGAAGTAAACAGAGGCATAATTCTTTTAAGGGAAGGCTTCATGACTCAGCAGTAGTGGCAAAAACTGTGTGGCTTCTTTAAGAGACATCTTCCTGATTCAGCATTAGCAGGGAAAAAAATCTGCCTGGTTTCAAAACAGCAGCATGAACAGCTCTTCATGAGTGCAACCACATGAATAGCATTTATGGGCCCATGTGCCTCTATGCCCACTCACGGTTGGAAGGAAAGTAACTGAGACCATGCCCATAGCACATCATCCTCCTCCCATCCCCCCTCCCACCTGAGCAGGCAGCAGGATCAGGCCAGCTAGGCAGGCACAGTCAGGAAAGCATGGCAGATTCCTGCCATATACAGAGATATTTTCAGGCTGCACAATGTGATGCATGGCAGATTTAGCTTTTACTCAGGGTTTATATGCTGCATGGTACTTCCCAGAGTTGAGGTAGTGAGGATGGCTCCCACTTGGTAGTCTCAGAGGTTCTGAACAAACTTCCTCCATGTTGAAGTGGGTGTAGCCAAAAGGCAAAGCAGCCTTAATCCTAGTAATACCTTTTAGCATTTTAAGAAGGGCTCCTGGACAGAAAACAATTTTAGATATACTATAGGAGAGATTCAGACATAAAAGACCTCTAAACAAGACACAGTGTGTTTAAAAAAATGTACGTAGGCTTGGGAGAAAGAAGAACAAAGAGTAAAGAGACAGTAAATGTAATATAAAAGAGTACAGACAGTCATAGATTAAAGGAGTAAAGATAAAAATTAAATATTAAATATTAAACTTATAGAAAAAGGAATAGAGTAAGATGGAATATACACAGAGTGTCTGGATTGTGTATATTATTGTTTTCTTTGAAACACAATTTTTTGACTGGGAAGAAGCTAAGTACAGAGAGACATTTCATTGTATGGACTGCTAAGCTAAACCAGCATATCTATTTTAAATGTATCATGACTCCAAAATTTGGGTCAAAGGATTTGTTTCTTTGGAAAAGAGGTTCTTCTTTTGTTTCCACAGAAGATGAGAACCTGTGGATTAATTCCACACTAATGTGGTATTATGGACAAAGACCCCCCTGAAAGGTCACCTTGAACACCTCCAAAAATACTTTGTACAACAAAAAGCAGAAAACAGTTTGGGAGAACCATGCCCAAATTTCCAAATATTGTTTATAAATGTGTGTTTACATTTAAAGGGAGATATGCTACAGATACAGAAATGGATACTTTGCATTAGTATAGATCTTGGTTTATTGATACAAATTTAAGGTCAATTTTGTTATATGTATATTTCTGCTCTTAAGGTATTCTGTTTGTACAGCTCATTTTAAAATGTAATGTATGATTAAGAAATATAGGTTAATAGATAATCATCTATAATAGTCAAACTTGTAGTCATGTTAGTTAGGTTTCCTAGATATACAGATATATATTTCAGTTAGACAGGTATTCTTCAAATCTTTCAGAGACCGTTAGAATATACGGCATTTAAAATGTTTTAAGAGCTTAAGACTTTTCATGATACTGAGACCCATATTCTCTTGGCAGCACCAATCTACATCAAGATGATGATAAGCATCAAAGAGATTCCTTATGGCATTGGTTAGCCATTTGAGCAAAAACCTGCCTTTGCCTGTACTGCTTGATGTTATGCTGTATGTTATTCATGGACATGCAGGATCCACAAAAAATGACTGCTGAAGTTGCCTAAAGAGGTAAGACAGTCTTTCAGCATTCCTGTTTCATGAAAGAGTCTGAAAGGCATTCTGCAGGACACAGAAAAAAGGGACTGACATACTGCCAATATAGGTGAAACTGTCTTTGAAATTTCCTATTTCATGGAAAAGTCTGATGGATACTATGTGCCTATAGGCTTAAGATGGATGCTCCAACATTACAGAAGAACTTTGGGTGACTATTCAGGAAGCTAGATGTCTCTGTCAAATGTAGAGTTTTGGAAGTTTCTTACAATACAACTGTTTACTTAGGTAGTATTATATCCTTCTGGAGTTGAAGAATAGATAGTTAAAATTAAAGTTTTCCTTAGTTATGATAAAACATAAAGCAGTCATCAAGCAAGAATTAGTTACAATATTTATATCTGCTTTATGTTTTATCTTCCTCAATTGTAAAGAACTCTGGATGACTGTCCAGGCAGTAAGATATCTCTGTCAGTTCTAGCATTTTGAAAGTTTCTTATAATGCAATTCTTGTTTACTTAAGTAATATTATCTACTTCTGGACTTTTTGATGGAGTTAAAGAATAGATAGCTATAATTATAGTTACCTTAGTTACAATAAAAGATAAAGTAGATATAAATATTATAACTATAATTCTTGCTTGATACATATTTTTATATGTGATTTTACTATGTTAAATTTAAAACCTTCCTTTTTATTTAAACAGAAAAGGGGAAATAGTGTGGGAAGTTTTTCTGTATGTGTTTTGCTTTTATTGGTTAATTAAAGAAGCTGCTTTGGGTCAATCGCTTAATAGAATATAGTCAGGCTTAAAGGCATATATATATATATATATATATATAGAGAGAGAGAGAGAGAGTAGGCAGAGTCAGAGACACCATGGAGCCACCAGTGGAGAAAAGATGCAAGCTGCCAGTTGGAACCTTGATGGTAGGCCATGAGCCTCATGGTAAAACATAAAATAAAAATAGGTTAACCAAAGATATAAGAGCTAGGTAGCAATATACTTAAGTGATTTGCCAAGCTCTGATTTAAATAATATACTTTCTGTGTGATTATTTCGGGAGTCTGGGCAGCCAGGAAATGAACATGCAACCTCCTACAATAAGCTAGTGCACTGATATTTTGTTTGTGTTTTAACGAATAAGCATTGCCTGAAGTGGTGCTAAGCCACTATTTAGCCATAGAGGCTAGGCAGTGGTGGTACATACCCTTAATCCCAAGGACTTGGGAGACAGAGACAGATGTATTTCTATTAGTTCAATGACATGCTGGACTACATGAAGTTGATCCAGTCTAAAAGAGTAACAGAGCTCACACAAAGGTGATCCTAGAACTTGTGATCACACCCCTTTAATCCCACCACTAGGGAGGTGGAGACAGGAGTGATATGACTGGGCAGAGAGAGGAGTGTAAGGCAGGAAGAGACAGGAGCACAGTGCAGTCTGAGGTAGTCAGTCTGAGGAGATCTGTCTGTGCAGGCAGTCTGAGGATGCAGTTTGGGTAGGCAATCTGAGGACAGGATTGCCCTTTTTGTGTGAGCATTGGTGTTGAATTCTAGCTGCCCTCACTCCCGCTGAACGACAGCAGAACTTCCTTATGGGCTGTAATTGACAAGGATGTTTGTGTTCTTTCTGGCCGGTGGTTTTCCACAGAAGCAGTAGAATTATAATAGGCTTTATCTTGGGGCAAAATAAAGGTTGCTGTTCTTCCACCTGAAAAGAAGCTTCCATGTCTCAATCCCAGCACCCCACACCAGTTTTAGTATCCAAGATGCACTGGCGCAGCACATTGGTAGAATTAAAAACTCTAGTGGCAGACTGTTCTCCTTCTCCTTTCACCCCTGTATCTAACTCTGGGACTTTATTATTAAGAACAATTAGAATTTATGCTACAGTCAGGGCAATTTGTCACTACCAGAGTACAGCCATCCCACTACAGCAATCCCTGAACATTCCAACTCAGCTAAAGCACAAGAAAATGAATGTAAAACCAATCTTATAATGATAGAGATCCTTAAAGAAGAAATCAAATAATTCCTTAAAGAAATCAAGAAAAAGACAACCAAAAATGGAGCATATCAATAAATCTCACAAAGAATATCTAGAGAACAAAGAAAAATGAAAGAAAGAGTTGAAGGAAATGGATAAAATTGTTCAATACATGAAAATGGAAACAGAAGCAATGAAGAAAATACAAACTGAGAGAATTCTGGAACTGGTAAATCTAGGTAAGTGAACAGTAACTACAGGCACAAACATGACCAACAGAATACAAGATATGGAAGACAGAATCTTGGGTGTTGAAGACAGGATAGAAGAAATTGATACATTGGTCAAAGAAAATGTTCAATCTTAAAAAGAATTCTGACACAAAACATCCAGGAAATATGGAACACTATGAAAAGACCAAATCTAAGAATAATGGGAATAGATGAAAGAGAAGATTTCCAGTTCAAAATCCCAGAAAATATTTTTAGCAAAATCATAGACGAAAATTTTCCTAACCTAAAGAAGGGCATGCTTGTAAAGGTAAAAGACATTTACAGAACACGAAATAGATTGGACAAGGTAAGACCACTTGCCACATAATAATCAAAACACTAAGCACACAGAACAAAGAAAGAATATTAAAAGCTGCAAGAGCTAAAGTCCAAACAACATATAAAGGCAGACCTGATAGAAATATTCCTGACTTCTCAATGGAGACTCTAAAAGCCAGAAGGGCCTGGGCAGATGTACTTCAGACTCTTAAGAGACTATAGATGCCAGCCCCGGATATACCCAGTAAAAATTTTAATCACCATAGATGGAGAAAACAAGATATTCCATAGTAAGGTCAAATTCAGTCAAATTTACGTAATAGATATCCACAAATTTAGCCCCACAGAATATACAAGAAGGAAAACTCCAACCCAAAGAGGTTAACTTACAGCCACAAAAATACAGCCAATAAATAAACTCACAAAAGTAAAACCCAAAAGACTCTCTTTCTCTCTCTCTCTCTCTCTCTCTGTCTCTCTCTAACACACACACACACACACACACACACGCACACACATGCACACACACAATCACCACCACCAACAAAATAACAAGAATTAGCAACCATTGGTAACTGACATCTCTCAATATCAATGGATTCAATTCCCCAGAAGAAGGACAAAGACTAACAGATTGGAACTGAAAACAGGATCTGTCCTTCTACTGCACACAAGAAACATACTTCAACATCAAAGACAGATATTATCTCAGAGTAAATGGTTGGAAAAAGATTTTCCAAGCAAATGGACCAAAGAAACAACCTGGTATAACCATTGTAATAACTAATCAAATAGACTTCAAACCAAAGTTAATCAAAAGAGACTGGAAAGGATACTTCATACTCATCCAAGGGGGAAAAAATCAAACAAGATGATTTTTCAATTTTTAGCATCTATGCCTAAAACACAAGGACACATACACTTATAAAGAAAATACTACTGAAACTTAAATCACACATTGCCACTCACATATTGATGTTGGGATGGAACAGTACCACACTATCATCAATGGAAAGGTCATGCAGAAAAAAACTAAACAAGGAAATACTGGAGATAACAGACTTTGTGGACCAAATGGTACCTAACAAATATCTACAGAATGTTTCAGTCAAACACAAAAAAATGCAGCTTCTTTTCAGCATCTCAAGGAACATTCTCCTGATGGGGAAACTCTATCAACCAATCACATTTAGTTAGGGTGTGGCTACGTGGGGTCAAGGTAGCAAAGCCAGGAGGACCCAGGTGCCCTCTCTCAATCTGTGCCTGCCAGACAGATATGATGTCGGACCTCCCACTCCTGTAGCATGAGTTTCCTCTTTTTAACCATTAAAATATAACTGTTCTTGAGCTGGCTTGGTTATTTATCGTACTAACCTAATTCGCCAAAACTTGCCACCCAACGTGGGGCTTTTAGAGCCTCTTGCAGCTCTGGCCAGCTGCCACCAGCCACAACCACATTGCATTCATTTGGGCAATGACTGTCCCAGCTACCTCTGGCCGCAACTAACGCCACCACTCACCCTGAGCCCATGCCGCTCAGCGCAGGCATCCAGCCCAGCTCCATCATGCACTTCCATGGACATAGACCACCCCCCTCGGCTTCCCTCGGCTCCATGCCTCATGCCCGCGCCCTGCCCTGCACTTCCCCCACTCAGCACCACGTTCATTTGGGCTTTGACAGGCCAGCTTGCACCCAACTCCAAGCCTCATAGCCACATCTCTGCGTGCTCCCCATCCCATGCCTGGGCCGCGGCGGAGAGAGCTCTGAATCCTAACCACTAGACCTCTGAGAAATATTCAGAGACTATTTGCAATTTTACCAGGCCAAATATTAATCTTGGAATTTAACCATCATTTACTTTAACAGGATCCCCTAGAAAGAACGTTACCCCCATGACAGCTGGAAGCAACTTTAGAGGACGACGTCCCCTCTCCCAGCAAAGTTTGCCCTCAGGCTTAGGGACATCATTTAGGGGTTGATTATTATTTACCAATTTACAGTTGAGGGATGGGGGAGGAATTTTATAGGCTCAGGAATCTTTTTAACAAAAAAAGAGGGATAATTGGATGATAGGATAATAGATTGGTATTTGTGAGTTATTGTTTTGAGACAATTATATTGTTATAGATTCTTGTATATTGATACAAAGTTAAATTATATTGAATATTGTGTGCATGTATGCTTCTACATCTGTTTAAAACATTGTTTATGTATTGATATATATATATTGACGATAACGCAGTGTACATTACTACCTCTGATAAAGATACTTAACATTGTTTACATTTGAAGGTCAGTGTCCTCATTTATTGCAGAGTTGTTTATTGTCTTAGTCTTTAAGTTAGATAGTTATTGAGAATTATAAATCAATAGTCATCTTTGTTTGTCATATTTATAATTAGACTAATCAGGTTCTTTAGATACATAGAGATTATATTCAGTATAGATAGATAATCTTCAGCCTCTTCAAAGAGGCTATAGAAAATGATCTTTAATCTAACTTAGAGTTCCGTGGTAGCGAGACAAAATTGCTCCTGGTAACACCAATCTATTCTCGAGAGAATGTTGAGCACGAAAGACAGTCCACCTGGAGCCTTTCTTCTTGGCAGAACTGGCCTTTGGGCAAAGAAATGTCCATACCTCAACCACTGACAGAGATACAGAGTATCCGTAAATGGATAAAACAGGACTGTCATATCCTGCCAAGACAGGGTAAGATAGTTTTGAAAAGTTTCTTGCGTTTGAAAATGGTATGGCAGTTACGTTAGGCCTTAGCCAAAGTTGGTTGCTTCAACATTGCAAATGAGACTTTGGGTGATTGCCCAGGTAGTCAGTAGTCTCTCTCATTTGTTGCACATTTTGGAAGTTTCTCGATTGTACTTCCTGTTCACTCAAGTAATATGGTTTCCCTTCTCATATCTTTGATGGAGTTGAAGATTAGATAATTGTAGTTACCTTCCTCATAATTTAGCCAAGCTTAATTTCAATGCAATAGTTAGACTCCTTAAAATAGAATGTTTAATACAACTTTTGTTATGCATTCCTTGCTTAATATTGTTTATTGTTTGTAATTTTATATTTGGTATCTGTTCCTATTGTATATAGCTGTGTTGGGTTTGGATCAATCTTGTTTAGACAAAAGGGGGAGATGATGGGGAAACTCTATCAACCAATCACATGTAGTTAGGTTGTAGCTACATTGGGTCCAGGTAGCCAAACCAGGAGGATACAGGTGCCTTCTCTCTCTCTGTGCAGTGCCTGCCAGACAGATAGGACATCGGACCTCCCACTCTTGTAGCATGAGTTTCCCCTTTTTAACCATTAAAATATAACTGTTCTTGAGCTGGCTTGGTTATTTATCGTACCGACCTAATTCGCCAACATTCTCCAAAATTGCCCACTTATTTGATCACAAAAGCAAGTCTCAACTGATTAAGAAAATTGAAATAAGACCCTGCATCCTGTCAGACAACCAGGGATTAAAGTGGGTTTTCAAAAAAGAAAAACAGAAGGCCTATAAACTCTTAGAACCTGAAAAACTCTATACTGAATAATCGCTGGATCAAAGCAGAAATAAGAAATTAAAGACTTCCTAGAAATCAATGAAAATGAATGCACAATATACTCAAACTTATGGGACATTATGAAAGTGGTGCTGAGAGGAAAATTCATAGCACTAAGTGCCTACATAAAGAATTTGGAGAAATCTCACAGTAATAATTTAACAGCACCCCTGAAAGCTCTAGAACAAAAAGAAGCAATACCCAAGAGGAGTAAAAGGCAGGAAATAATTTAACTGAGGACTGAAATCAATTAAATAGAAACAACATTATGAAGAATCAATGAAACAGAGTCAGTTCTTTGAGAAAATCAACATGATAGACACTTATACAAACTAACTAAAAGGCAGAGAGAGAATATCCAAATTAAAAAATCAGAAATGAAATGGGGGATACAATAACAAACAATGAGGAACTCCAGAAAATTTTCAGGTCACACTTCAAAAATCTGCACTCAAAAATATTAGAAAATCTAAAAGAAATAGACAAATTTCTCAATAGATACAACTTACCAAAGTTCAATTAATATCAGATAAACAATTTAAATTGACCTATAACTCCTAAGAATATAGAAACAGTCATTAAAAGTCTTCCATTAAAAAAAAAACATAGAGGAGTGGGGAGCGGATCATTGAAAGAGACAAGAGTAAAGGGGGTCATTTTGGGATGAGTTTGAAACTTAGTGCAAGGGAAACTCCCAGGAATCTACAACGATGACACCAGTTAAGATTGGGGATACAAAACCTTAACTAGCCATCTCCTGTAACAAGGCAAGATGTCCAGTGGAAGGTTTTGGACACTAACCCAGCAATATAACCTTTGACCTCCAAATTTTCCTGCCTGCAAGATGTGCAGGGGCAATGTTGGTGTAGAAATTGTGGGAATGTGAATTGTAGGCTGGCTTTCTTTGCTTTATGTCTAAAAGCTACTTATGAGTGAGTACATATGATATTTGTCTTTCTGGATCTGGGTTACCACTCAATATGATGTTTTCTAGATCCACCCATTTGCCTGCAAATTTCAAGATGACATTTTTTCTGCTATGTAGTACTCCATTGTGTAAATGGACCAAATTTTCCTTATCCATTCTTCAGTCAAGGGGCATTTAGGTTGTTTCCAGTTTCTGGCTATGGCAAATAATGCTGCTATGAACATAGTTGAGCACATGTCCTTGTGGTACAATTGAGCAAAAATGAGGACCCTGAGAGAGACTTACGTGGATCTAATCTACACAGTAAATAAAAAAGACAAGATCTACTGCGTAAATTGGGAGCATGGGGACCATAGGAGAGGGTTGAAGGGGAGGAGAGAAGAAGGGAAAGGAGCAGAGAAAAGTATATAGCTCAATAAAAATCCATTAAAAATGGAAAAAAATAAAAAGAATATTAGTCAGAGGAAAATAAAAGAAATTGTAGGAATGACAACCAATGACTGGTCTAGACTGAGACCCATGCTGTGAGAGTAAGCCCACCTCTGGTATTGCCTAGAGTCCAGGACTCAGAAGCTGGGGTCCCAGAGACCTGGGGTAGAACCAAATATTTTTGAAGAAAAAAAGTGTCAATGCCATGATGTCTAATGACATTCTGCTATACTCAGGTTTATGACTACCCCATTTGTCATCAGAAAGTCTTCACCCAGCAACTGATGGAAACAGATACA
Source organism: Ondatra zibethicus (assembly GCA_004026605.1). Taxonomy (NCBI): domain Eukaryota; kingdom Metazoa; phylum Chordata; class Mammalia; order Rodentia; family Cricetidae; genus Ondatra; species Ondatra zibethicus. The sequence goes on along the minus strand of PVIU01025854.1, from coordinate 3,327 downwards.
GAAACCCACAGTCAAACATTATGCAGATCTAAGAGAATCAGTCCTGTAAGAGGGGAGGAAGGATTGTAGGAGCCAGAGGGGTTAAAAACTTCCCTCGAAAACCCAAAGAATCAACTAACCTTGTCTCACAGTAACTCACAGCCTGAACTTACAGCCAAGAAGCCTGCATGGCATTGACCTAGACCCTCTGCATATGTGTGACAGTTGTGTAGCTTGGTCTTCTTGTGGGACTCCTAAAAATAGGAGCAGAAGTGGTCTCTGACACTTTTGCTGGCTTTGGGGTCTTATTCCTCATACTGGGTTGCCTTGTCCAGCCTTAATATGAGGGGTGATGCTTAGTCTTACTGAAACTTAATATGTCATGTTGTGTTGAAATCCATTGGAGACCTGCCCTTTTATGAATATAAATGAAGGAGGAGTGAATGTGGGAGGGGGCAGAGGGAAGGTGGGTGGAGGGTCTGGGAGAAGAAGGAAGTAAAACTTCCATCAGGATAAACAAGAAACAAAGAAAGAAACCAAAAACCCAAAGAAACAAAGTAAGTCAGGAAGAAACAAAGATAGAAATAAACAAAGACAAACAAACACAGAAACAAAGAAGATAGAAATGAAAAGGATAGAAACAAAAAAGACAAAAACAGAAAAAACAAAACAAAAAAACAAATGAAACAATGAAACAAGGAGTAACCAAATTGAAAGGGGGTAGTTCAGATTATGGATCCCTAGAAATTTTTACTACTGGAAAAAGAAAGTAGGTATTTTGAAAGTTCAGTAAAAATTATTCATTAAAAATAAAGCCAAAGAATAAAGAAAAAACTGAACAAAATTAGAAAAATATGGTACATATTTAAGGGAATAAATACATAATAGGAATATTAGAGGGAAAGGAAAAATACAAAATAAAAATAATGTGACAAAATGGCAGCTAATGTGTTTCCAATTTTCCTAAACAATGTTCATCCATAAAACTCGAGCAGTCCCAAAATAGAAAAAAAAAAATGTTAGAGTCTTACTCAGACATGTCATAAAGAAAATGAGGAAAACAGATAAAATCTTCAAAAAAACAAAATTAAAAAATGAAACTAGATGCATTATACATAGAAACTACCAATGAATTGCTGGAATCAAAAACAATGAATAAAAGAGATTAAGTTCCTCCCAGCACTTCAATACAAATTGAACAGAAAGAAGATAAGTAAATGTAGAGTTGTATTAAGAAAATGACACAAACTGTTAACTTGAACTCCCAAGAACCCATATGGAGGATAAGAAATGATAAATACAGAAACTGTGAATATAAATGTTTCATTTCTTCAGCATGTTTATCAAATATGGAAATATACAAAGTAATCACAATAATATAGTCTAGATACATGTACATAGGAGACACTGTAAAAGGACTCTGTAAGTTCTACAGACATTCACACATATATTATATAACACAATAATAACTAAATAGATCACAAATTTACAAGGAAGATATGAAAGGAATGTTTGGGCTGTGATATAGCTAAGTACTTTTGTATGAAGTTTTCAAAAGCATTTATAGATGTAATGTTTATTCTCAACAATGTCAATGTAAAATGCAGAATTATTAACTACAGAAATAATATTTCCACATCATATGAAAGTTAAGTTTGTATAACTCTGCTACAGATTCTGATGCAATAAAATGTGTTCACTATAAATAAGAAAACAGACAATAAGAAATTATGTCTAAAATATAGTAAAATAATAACGGAGGGAATGGAAATATTTTACAATAAAACATTTTCCTAATGCAATAAAAGCAACAAAGGAAGTATAGAACAAAATTTAAGACTTAGAAATGTGATTAAAAGTATTAATATCAGTAAAATTAAATGTGAGCATGTCTAAATTCCACTCCAAAGACAGTTGATTACAAATTTTCCACATATATTTGATAAATAAGAGGCATATAATGTTCCAAGTTAGGAAACTAATATCAGAGAAACCAGACATGCAAATATGTCACTACAGATAAAGAAACATAATTCGTATAGCAATAGAGTAAACACACCAGAAAGAACAGCTATAGCCATCAATATTCCTGCTAACAAAGCTCCTAGATACATAAAAAACCACAGAATTAAGGGATCAAATAGTTTCAAAATAGTAGTTAGGAACATCAATATGTAACATTAGATTCAATGAAAACATATGTGCCACTCAATCCAGAAAGGGAAAATTACAAATTATTTGTAAATGCATACAAAACATTCTTTAGAAAAAAGTCACACAATAAAATAAAACTAATGCCATAAAACAATCCCACACCAGTTTGGAAATTATTACTAAAAGGGGTTATTTATTGGAGGGGAAAAAACTTACAGATCAATGTCCCAAACCACAGTCTTGTCGTTGCAAACAGGAAATAGAGAGTCTAGCAGTCGGAATGGGAGCCGGAAGCAAGAGAGCGGGTGGAGGGCTGCTGATGCTTTTTTAAAATGAAAGAGACCACGCCCCAGTGGGCTGGTCTCTTAAAGGCTATTGGCTGAAGGAGCAGAAGGAGCTCCCGCAGCATAAAACATATGAAAATTCAAAATATCAACATTATAGTAAGTAAATTCTCCAAATAGGAAACTGGAAGTTCATATTATAATTCTGGAAAATTCAAACATTTGTAGATAGTAAATGTTAGGTGTGGCGATATTTTGTTTATGATCTAACAAATAAAGCTTGCCAGAAAATCAGAACACAATACAGACACACTATTTAGCCATACAGGTCAGGCAGTGGTAGCACATGTCTTTAATCCCAGCAGCCACTAGTTAGGCATAGAGGCCTGGTGGTGGTGGTGATGCATGCTTTTAATCCCAGCAGGATGAGACAGGAACTCACTCTCTTTTTCAGTCTGAAGAGCTCTCTAGTAGTTGGCTGCTTTGTTTCTCTGATCTTTCATCCTGAGCCCCAATATCTTTCTCAGGGATTTTATTATTTGTGCTACAGTTAGGTCTCAAAAAACCCAGGATGAATGGCTAACTGAGGTGCCTATTAACATATCAAAGTGGTGTCATTGTTGATGGGTTCTCCATCTGCCAACTTTCGCCGCCACATTCAGAGAGTCTGATTTGATCATATGCTCATTCAGTCCCAGTCCAGGTGGATTGGTGCGCTCCCATTAGTTCAGGCACACTGTCTCAGTAGGTGGGCCAGCCCCTCACGGTCCTAACTTCCTAACTCATTTTCTCCCACCTTCTGCTCTTCAACTGCACCTTGGGGGCTCAAACCATTGCTCTGAAGGACCTATCTCTTCTGCATGTATTATCTTTTTGAGAACCGAGTCTTTTTGAATGCACTCCTTCCTAG